>PVKS010037538.1:0-18558 GCA_004027875.1 Aplodontia rufa | reverse complement strand
ATCCAAAAACTGTGGTACATTTATACCATGGAATATTACACAGCAATTAGAAACAATGACCTTGCAGCCTTCGAGGGTAAATGGATGGCTATGGAAGAGATCATGATGAGTAAAATCAGCTTAACCCAGAGATCTAAGGGTCGATTGTCTCCACTCATCTGTGGAGGTGGGGACTAGACCCTGGACAATGAGAAAGTTGGTCTAGTAAAATGAGTTAAATCCAGATAAGATGTAATGCTTTACAATCTAATACTTTTTTTAGAGTTATAAAGGGAAAGGGAAGGGAGGGATAAGGGAGGGTAATTGGGGGGGGCACTCCTGGGGATAATTGCAATATCCAGAATATTTACACATTTTATACACATTTTATATTATTTTGTTAAAATCTTGTAAGGTTGTTCAAAAATAAAAAATAAAAATAAAAAAAAAATAAATCCAGTAATTTCAAGGTTTAATTTACATGTGTATAGTCACTAATTTCTGTAACTTGGGGGAACTACAGAGGAGCCACCAGATTGGGGAGTGGTGGTACGGGTATAGATTCTGGACAAGGATCACATGAAAGCAACTGTGTCAATATGTACACTTGTATGAAGGTGAACCAACGAATCCTTTCAGTATGTGTGTTGATGCTGAAACAGTTAAAATAAATAAATAAAATAATTACTAACCTTCAAAAACTGTAAACACCAGGCAGACAAACTAGAAGCTCACTGGTAAATTCCATTAATAAACATTGAAGGAAGAACGAAGTCCAGTTCTCTAAAATATCTCCTAGAACACAGAGGCAAAAGGGATATTTCCTGACTCATTCTGTAAGTCAGTATTACCCAACATCAAAATCAAGAGCAAGAAGACTTACAGGAAAGAAAAAAATACATCAATGTCACTGAAGAATATCGATGCAAAAGAAACTTCAATAAAAAATAAGAAAAAAGATTTCAACAATGTATAAGAAAATATAAACCAATACCATGTAGGAGTTATACCAAGTGTGTACCAGTCTGGTTCAACATATGAAAATCAATCAATTTAATCCATTACATCAGCAAGTTAACGAAGAGGAGAAAAAGTGATCCTATTGGTCAATACAGAAAAAGCATTGGCTAAAAGATCTCATATCTATTCACAGTAAAACTTTCAGCAAACTAAGAATAGACAGGGCTTCCCCAGCTTTGAGGAAGGACTTCTGTGAATAGTTACAGCTAATACCTGATAAGAAACTGGATGCCAAGTTCAGGGCAAAGGTGAGGAAGACCATTGTTTCACCATTCCTACACAACATTGTGCTAGATGTCTTAGAGGCATAACAAAAATAAACATTGGAATGCAGATTAGATAAGACGAAATAAAATGTCTTTGTTTCTAGATGCCACAGTATTCTATGTAGCATATTCCAAGGCATAAACTAAACAGTCTTAGAACTAATAAGCAATTATAGAAAGGTTGCAGGATATATAATACTAACATACAGAATTCATTGCTTTCTTATGTGTCAGCAATGAAAACTTGGTAATGAAATTAAAAACACAACACTGTTTACATTAACATGAGAAATAAAATAATTTGGAATGATTAAAAATGTGTAGAAGATCTATATGAGGGAAATTATAAAATTCTGATATAAGAAATGATAAAAATCTAAATAAATGTAGAGAGAATCTATATACACAAATAGAAGGACTCTCTATTTCCCAGATGTGAGTTCTTGGTAATTTTATACATACATTTGATACAATCCCAATCAAAATTCCAGCAAAATATGTTTTGAATATTAACAAAGTTACTCTAAGGTTTATATGGAGAGACAAAAGACCCAGAATAGCCAAAATAAGATTAAAGAAGAAAAACAGTCAGAGGATAGTCTGGCTATCTTTAAGACTTACAAAAAACATTAAAGTGTTAATGGAAGTATAATATTGACAAAAAGATAGAAAATAGATCCATGTAACATGGTAGAGAACAGAGAAAAAGACACTCACTTATATTTTGTCTGTTGATTTTCTACCAAAGAAAAGGTGGGTGCATTTTGTTGGAAAATTCAATAAAGATTTGTAAACAAATGGTACTGAAGCAATTAGCTACATAAGAATGAAAACCTCACACATTAGAAAAGCTAACAATGAGTGATAAGACAAAACATAACTCTGAAATCATAAAGCATATATAAATAGACATGTGATGAAACATTTGCATTTTGGGAATATGAAGAGATACATAGGGCTCCAAAAGAAACTATATGAAAGAGGAAAATGACATATGGGATTTCTTATATTTAGGAACATCTGCTCTTCATAACACACTATCAGGAGAACAAAAAGCAAGCTTTAGATTGATGGGAAATATTATTTGAGGATTACTTACTGATAAAATACTGGTATCTATAATAATAAAGAATTCTTAAAACCAAATAATAATAACATAAACAGTGTAGCAGTTATGGTCAAATTATCTAAACACAAATAGTACTGAAGAATATTTGAAGAGGGAAAATAAGCACATAAAATCATGTTCGATGTTATTGATAATGGAGAAAAATAATTGAACATAGGTAAGAATAAAGTGCATATTATAGAATACCTGTTATAAAGGAGCCTGATGCTGCATGTAAAGGATAAGATAGGATGGAGGTGAGAGAGGCAAGATACTGCCCTCTTGTTTACAATCCAATGGGAGTATTTCACTAATTCAAATAGAGTAAAATCAGGATTACGAAATACACTTAACGCACACAGGTAAACACATGAATAGATAAATAAATCTGCTTGATAAATTCATGGAGGACCTAACTTAATCTGAGATAATGGGGAAACATGACAAAGCACTACCTCTGTGATAAGAACTGAGATATGGTCAATATATAAGCAGGCAAGTTATGTGATGATTTGAAGCAAATGGGAGAAGGGTCCAAAATTCTGGAGACAACTTCTCAGAAGAAAGTTAACATGTTTGTTACTATATTCTTTAGAAAGCTGTGTATAAAAATGCCTTTTAGTTTTCTGGAAACATAGTACTCAATGTATTTACTAAAATCAGCTAAGTTGAAGCTGTTTGGTAGAATTTTACAGTAAAGTCTACTTTACTCAAAAACTACAAAGTATCTCCAGTTTTTCCTAACGTTTAGATTTAGTCATTTGTCTGGAAATCATTATTTGTGCATATTCATCTATTAATATCTATCTTTAAGCATACATCTATCTGCCTATCAATTTATCTTTTCATTATGGGAAAGATATTCTAATTTCTTCAATTAATTTCAACTGTATCTTATTTGTGCATTTTTATGATGCATTATACATAGTAATTTCTGCAAATGACATAGCACACAGTTCACTGCACAGAGGTAGTCAGGACAAAGAAAGCTTTATTAGAGTCTTAATTTATACATGTACTATATAATCCTTCTGGCACAATGTGTTCTCTTATTTTGACTAAAACTTTTTCCTAATATTGTTTTATAGTTTTCATGTACTAGCTGTATCAGTGGTTCCTAATTAAAATGCCTGATAGATTCATATCAAACGTACTGCAAATACAATGCACAGTGTAAGTCAACTTACTCCTGATGAAGGTAATAAGAAAAATGTATAAATACTGGAAGGTAAGAGTGGGAAGTTCTTCTTACAGAATGAATTTTAAAATAACACATAAGAGGGTTAACATGTTCATATTTTAAGAATACTTCTTATTTTGAGATTTCAAATTTTGGAAAAAGGTGACTAAGAAAAGGCATTAGACCACATCATAGTAATACTGGGGAACTTTAATATCTTTATCACCAATAAATAGTTCATCAAAAAAATCAACCAAGAAGTCTCTAGACTAAACAACTTTATAAATCAAATGGACCTAACAGATATCTACACAATATTCCATCTCAAATCAATGGAGTTTACCTTCTTTTCAGCAGCACATGGATTCTTTTCTAAAATAGATCACATAATAGTACACAAAGGTAATCTTAGCAAATACAAAAAATTTTGAGATACTCCCATTAATCCTATCAGACCAAAATGGTATGATCCTAGCCATTAACACCAAGAGAAATAACAAACTACATAAATATGCAGACTGAGTAATATGCTTTTAAATGAAGAATGGACCATGGAGAAAATGAGAACAGAAATCAAGAAATTCTTGGAAATGAAAGAAAATGAAGGCACAACATATACCATAAACTCTGAGATAGTATGAAAGCATTCTTTTTTTTTTTTTTAAAGAGAGAGGGACAGTGAGAGGGGGAGAGAGTGAGAAAGAAAGAATCAATTTTTATTTAGTTTTTCATTTGTTTTTCATTGCACAGATGCATCGTTGTGTACATGGTGCTGGGGTACAAACCTGCATCCCTGTTCAAGCGAGGCAAGCACTGAAACTGCTGAGCCACTGCTCCAGCTCCATGAAAGAAGTCTTAAGAGGAAAATTTATAGCGCTGAGTGCCTTAATCAAAAATCAAGAGAACCTATGCTACACCTCAAATGTTAAAAAAAGAAGAATCCAGTCTCAAATCCAGTAGAAGAGAGGAAATATTCAAAATCGGAGCTGAAAACCTTGTAATTGAGAACAATAAAAAAATACAAAGAATCAATGAACAGAATTGCTTCTTTGATAAAATGAGTAAAATTGACAGACACATAGCCATTCTCACCTAAAGAAAAAAATGAAATGACAAAATCAGAAATGAAAATGGAGCTATCACCACTGACTCAGGTAAATCCAGAGGATTATCAGAAACTACTCTGAAAAATCCTACTCTCCAATTTGGAGAATCTGGAGTACAGGGACAAATACCTTGCCATATACAACATTACCAAACTGACACGTAAAGAATTTAACAGCTCAACAGACCAATATCAGGTAGTGAAATTGAAACAGCAATCAAAGCCCTTCCACAAAATAAAAGCCCAGGATCTGATGGATCCTCAGCTGAGTTCTTCTATTCCTTACATAAGAATTAACACCTCTCCTTAGGAAGTTATTCCATGAAACTGAAAGTGATGGAATCCACTGAAGCAATTTTTATGAGGCAATCATAACCTTGATACCAAAACCCAACAAAGATATCAAAAAAAGAAAACTGCGGGCTAATATCCCTGCTGAACATAGATGTAAAAATCATTAACAAAATCCTAGCAAGCAACATCCAAAGCATATCAAAAACAGTATATTACAGTCAAGTGGGCTTCATTCCAATCACGCAAGGCTAGTTCAACATACGCAAATCAATAAATGTAATTCATCACTTAAGCATAATTAAAGACCCAAAACTTATGTTCATCTCAAATGATGCAGAAAAGGCCTTGAACAAAATCCAACCTCGTTTATGCTCCAAACACTGGAGAAAATAGGGATCAACAGGATTTATCTTAATTTTTTCAATGCCATTTGTGAAAAACCCACAGCCAACATTATACATAATGGAGAAAAATGACATCATTTCCACTAAACTCTGTAACAAGACAATGATGTCTACCCTCACCACTCTTCTTCCATTTAGTCCTCGAAACCCTAGCCAGAGATTTGAGACACAAGAAGGAAATCAAAATAATTTGAATAGGAAAATAGGAAGTTAAACTATCTCTATTTGCTGATGATATGATTCTACACCTAGATGACTCAAAAAATCTATCAGAAGACTTCTAGAGATTATAAATTAATTCAGCAAAGTGACAAGATTTGAATTCAATACCCATAAGTAAATAGCTTTCCAATACCCAACAGAAATTCTGCCAAAGAAGAAATCAGGAAATCTGTCCAATTCATAATGACCTCAAAAAGAGTAAATACTTGGGAATTAATCTAACAAAGGAAGTAAAATATAATGAAAATTACAGAACACAGATGAAAAAAAATTGAAGGATACCTGAGAAGATGGAAAGACATTCCATGTTCTTGTTTTGGTAGAATCAATATATTTACAATGGCCATTCTGTCAAAAGCACTGTAAAGATTCAATGCAATCACCATCAAGATACCAATGTCATTTTTCACAGATACAGAAAAATCAATTCTCAAATTATTTTGGAACTGTTAGAAAACAAGAATAGCCAAAGCACTACTGATCAAAAATAAATAATAAATAAATAAGGGGGGGTGTGGAGAGAGAGGAGGAATCTTAATACCTGACCTGAAATCATAATTGGCAGGAAGACCAATGGAATAGAATAGAAGACACTGAGACTGACCCACAAAGGGGGCAAACATATAGCTTGGAGGAAAGAGAGCCTGTACAACAAATGGTGCTGGACAAACTGCACAGCCACATACAGACAATTGAAATTAGATCTTTTTCTTTCATGCTGCACAAAAATCAAATTGAAATGACTAAAAGAACTAGGAATTAAATCAGCAACCACACAATTATTAGAAGACAAATTAGGATCAACATTCCACCATATTGCAATAGATGCCTTCTTTCTTAACAAGCCCCCCATAGCATAAGAATTAAAATCAAACTCCTGGGGGTAATTGCAATATCCAGAATATATACACATTTTATATTATTTTGTTAAAAACTTGTATAGTTGTTCAAAAATAAAAAAATAAATAAAATAAAAAAAATTAATAAGTGGGATGCTATTAAACTGAACATGTTCTGCACAGCTAAGGAAATACTAATGAGTGTCAAGACATAATCTACAGAGTGGGAGAAAATCATGGCCTCCTACTTCTCCAACAGGGGACTAATGTCCAGAATATACAAAGAACTCAAAAAACTTAATACCCAAAGCACAAACACTCCAATTAATAAATGGGCTATGGAACTAAACAAACTTTTCAGCAAAGGAAGTTCACAAACCCAATATACACATGAGAAAGTGTTCTACTTCACTAGCAATCAGAGAAATGAGAATCAAAACTGCACTAAGATTCCACCTCACTTCAGTCAAATGGCAAAAATGAAGAGTATGAATAATAACAGATGCTGAAGGGATTATGGGGAGAAAGGAACACTAACACACGATTTGTGGGCCTACAAACTTGTATAGCCACTCAGGAAAGCAGTGTGTAGACTGTCTAAAAACCCTTCACTGGATGAATGTGAATGGATCTAAAAAATGATATGTGTGTACACACACACACACACACACACACACACAATGGAATTCTACTCAGCTATTGGAACAATATTGTGTCCTTTGCAGGTGAATGGATGGAAATGGAAAAAATGCTGAGTGAAACAGCCAAACACAGAGAATTGAGGGTAAATTGTTTTCTCTCCTATGTGGAAGCTAGAATATAACCTAAAACAGGTTGAATGTTAGTCAAATTCATTTAATAGACCCGCAAAATCTTAAGTAACACATAAGTTGTGGGGTCTATTACTATGAAGGGGGGAAGGAGAAAGAAAAGTAAGAGAGAGAGGGAAAAGTGGGGTGTTCAATATTGTAATGTACAGTTGACTCCCACGAGAACCCCAAATGCTCTCAGGCAGGTGTATAAGTCTAGTAAATTCAATGTTTAAATTACATGTATATGGTAATTTATATCTAACTTAGGGAAACTACAGAGAAGTCACAACATCGGGGAATAGGAAAGGTGGGAGATCTTGGACATGGAACAGGTTTAAGCAACTCTATCAATATGTATGCATGTGTGAATGTGAACCAACGAATCCCTTCATTATGTAAGATGATGTTGAACCAATACAAAAAATAAAGATTTGCCATATATACTTGATAATTCTTGAGTCTTCTCTTCTCCCTACACTCCTTAAAAACATTTGTATTGTAAAATTTCAAATGTTAAAATTATGCTGCTTATGTAACATAAAATTTTATGTGAACCTTATAGAATATCTATGCAAGAATTAATGATTTGTACAATTCTTATGTTACACATAAACAGAAAGGTAGAAAAATCCATAAATAATGACAGATTCGATTTGTCAATAGAAATTTTCAGGCATGTGTATATATTTGAAGAAAAAAATTAACCAAGAATTGAATATACATTATCTCTGAATTTGTTTCAAAAATTTTATTGATGACTATCTGCCATGTGTTGGCATTTCTTACTGTAAAAGTTTATACTTTTCTATATGAAGGCTATTTATTTAATATAAAACATCATTATTAGTGTTATTTTGAATAACATTTGATATCAAATGTGAATTTTTTTATTAAAGTCTACTGGCCTGTGACAATGGCATCAATAATTGTTATTTAGCTCACATATCATGCCAGGCTGTCTTATTCTTGAGCAATTAATCACTTCACAACTTCCTTACAACAACTCCATGAAGGAAACACTATAAGACAGTTTATTAAACTCATGTTGATTCTTGGAATGTAATTGCAAAGCTATGGCACTGAGATTGTTTTCCCATCAATGTCTCCAAACTCCAAGCTTCTACTACCAATTTCACTATCTTTTTTATAAAAATAAAATATTTTTACTGTATTTTATGTGAAATACAGTCCCTATTGTCCTACAACCTATTATCTCTGTAAAAAAAAAAAAAAGAGAGAGGGGCAGTGTGAGAGAGAGAGAGAGAGAAAGAAAGAAACATTTTTAATTTAGTTTTTCATTGCTCTGAGACATTCTGTACATGGTGCTGGGGTTTGAACCCATGCATTGCACAACTGCTGAGCCACCACTCCAGTCCCAACAACCTATTTTCTTTGATGTTTGAATTTTTACTAATAATCATCTTTTAGTAATAATATTGTTACTATTAATGCATTTGATAGATTATGAAGAGCGTAATGGGGATTAGTAAGTAATGCTATTATGTTACTATTCTGCCATTTTCACCACTGCTAAGGTTGCAAACTTCTTTTGCAAAGACAAATGCTTTTAGAATACAGAATGACAAGTATCAAAAAGGTTAGTCATGACTATTCAAAGTTTAAACTGCAGACCTTAAAATGTAATCTGGATTTTAGCAATTTCTTTCTGTTATCTTTTCTGTCCCTTTCATACTTACATTAGATCCACCCCAGAGGTGATCATACTGATTAAAAATTATGCACTTCATTTTCATAATAGAGGCTCATTTTGATTCTACAACCAGAAGGGTTTGCATGAAAAGGAAACATCTCAGTGAAAAGCATGTCATCAAAGAAGAATGCTTAACAAATCTGAGCTGACAGTCAAACCACAAACAAAGAAGTTTCTGAGGCTCATATTCTGACCACAGATTTGTATGCTCTGAAATTCAGCTATGATGTAGAAATATTGTTGTCAGATTTCTCCATGTCCTGAAGACCTTGGCTTATATACTCTTTTTTTTTTCCATAAGCATAATTAATGATTTATTTTTTTTGTAATTGCAAGTTGTGTTTATTGATTTTATTTTATTTTTTTTAATTTTTAATTTTTTTATTTTTGAACAACCTTACAAGATTTTAACAAACTAATATAAAATGTGTATGTATTCTGGATATTGCAATTATCCCCAGGAGTGCCCCCCCAATTACCCTCCCTTATCCCTCCCTTCCCCTTCCCACTATATCTCTAAAAAAAGTATTAGATTGTAAAGCATTACATCTTATCTGGATTTAACTCATGCTACTAGATACTCTTTCACTTACAAATGAGAAGAAAATTTCTCCCCTGCTTTCCTGAATAATTGGGATGGCTCAGTAATGCATATAGCAAATTTGAAAATGATTGATAATCCATCATTTTAAACTCAGCTGTAAGTCCCAAAAGGCTTGAAATCAGAGTTAAGTTCAGGTCTGTCTCATTATTGGCAAATAAAAACTATCTGAATATAGAGAGACCCATTTTCACTGATTCAAACATGGAATGCCTTGGCTTTTCTAGGCTGCATAACCAGAATGAATATTGTCTGAAGGTTTGTGCACATGAAGCTACATCTCAGACCCTACTGTGTTGAAGAATCCATGTGCATCAACATTCTTTTTTGTTTATTTGTATTAATTAATTTATTTATTTTTGGTTCCAGGGATTGAACTCAGAGTTGTTTAACCACTGAGTTGCTTCCTCTGTCTTCTAATTTTTTTCTTTATTTTGAGATAGTGTCTCACTAAGTTGTTTAGGGCACCTTTAAGTTTCTGAGGCTGGCTTTGAACTTGTGATCCTCCTGTCTCAGCCTCCCCAGTCACTGGAATTGCAAGCATGTACCACCATGCCCACCTTAACGTAATCATTCTCAGTAGTTTTCTTTCCATGAAAGGTAAATTTGGTCATGCTGTCTTACACTAGTGTTTATATTAATATAAGTTGAAGTGACGGTTTGTCTGCAGTAACAATATTGATGTTATTGCACGACTTTGGACATGGAACATATTTTCATCAAGCAATTTCTCCATATGTAAAATGAAAGTTTTGTGATTTAATAATACAATTGTTCTGGAGATTAAATGATTCACTACAGTGTAGTATGTTTAGAACAGTACCTGATCATATAGTAGGTGTTTAACAAATATGTGGTGGTTTAAAAAAAGTGAATTCAAATTATCTGAGCATTTTTTTGACTTTTAGTTGGAGCCTAATTTCCCTACCCTTGGAGTTAACCAGACTTGCTAACTTGCTTCTAATGAATAGGATTGCTTAGGCACTTATTTCTAATGACTAGAGATGACAAATTCTTGTTTCTGAGACTAATTAACAAGAGACCTTAGAGTTTCCAACTCTATTCATTTTGAAATTTTTGTTCCAGTGGAAGCCAACTCCTGTGATATAAGAACACTCAACAAACTAAAATTTGACCAAAGTGCCAGGGATCTAAAGCCTCCTGTAAAAATTCAGCAAGAAATCCAGGCTCTGGTAAAAACAGCATGGGAACCAGCCATGTACACCCAATCAAGTCATTTTGAATTCAGAAAATGTAAGTTTATTGTTTAATGCACCTAGCTAGGTTTGGGGGGTAATTTGTTATGCAGAAAAAGATAATTTATCCAGTGCCTCAGCTAGTACTGGCATTATTTTCTTGCCAATATTTCCCAACTAGGCCTGGAGTTACATTTCTATGCATTTGATTATTTCATGCGTAACTGCCTATGGACAGCCTTAGAACCAGGAAAGAAGTATGTCTGTTTTCCCAAGTAACTCCAGGCACTGTCGTATAATTCACCATAGATTGACCCTGGCCTTCCTAGACAGAATGCTAGGAAAAAAATTTTTCATTAAAATTTTTTTCAAACATATTACTGGAAAACAAATCTATTTATTACAAACCATTCAGAACATGACTACCAAATCATTCAGCTGTTCATCAGTGTCTTATTACATCCCTGTCCATGTTACTGACCTCCCTTTCATATGTAACAGTCAAGTTATTCTTTTGACTCTCAAATTTAATTAATCATACCTCATTAGCATGCATCATCCTGAAACAATACATCTAATTCCTAATAAGCAGAAAACTGGTGTCTCTTTCATGAGAATCTGGAAACTACTATGTGTACTTATGTATTTAGTCAAAATTAGAACAAACTAAATTATGCTTTTCTGAGCATTATCATTTATGTGGATATCCACATTCTGACTTGGTCAGCTTTACAAGATGGTCAGTGTCTGATATAACACTAAAATTTTCTCTCAGGTTTATCATCCACAGGTTGCCAATTATGCCCAAGGAAATAACAATAACAAAAACTATAGAAATAACCACCAGAGACAGACAAAAGGGAGAACTGAGACCCAAAACTTTTAAATTATGTTTTTATATCTTTATGCTTTGTCAAAAGACTCTTAATTTTGACCTTTTTTTAAGAGAGAGAGAGGGAAAGTGAAATATAGAGAAGGAATCAATTTTATTTAATTTTTCATGTGGCTTTCGTTTTCTGACACTTCACTGTGTATGTGGTTTTGGGGTTGAAACCCAGGTCCTCCCACACGCCAGTCAAGCATCGTAACCACTGAGCCACCACTCCAGACCCCTCTTTGACTTTTCTTAATGTTGTTTCTTCTCCCCATTTTTCCCAGCTTCTGACAAAAATACAGAACAAATAATTCAAATAAATCATTAAAATGCATTTAATAAATAAATTTACAGTTTAGACTACCAAAGAATATTGTAGAAATTTCTGACAGTACTGAGTGCATTATCACCTTTTCTAGATAAAATATTTCTGTGTTTGTACATATACTGGTTCTGTTTCATTAAGCAAAATATGCTTCTTTGATTTAAATGACATTTAGCTAAAGTTCTCTTTGTTTATCATATATTTCTATAACAATATCTGACATTATTTCCATAACTGAAAAGTAAAATTTAATCAGAAAATATAAGTGCAGTTAATAAAGGTGAAAGAAATCCTTATGCCATCTGAGTATATCTGAAAAGAAATTTACGTCTACTCCTTAATTATTATTCCATTTCAAGTTTTGTTCATTCATAATTTTCAGATAATGCATTTCAGTTATTTTACGGTGGCATGCTATAATTTAAAAAAATTTTAAATTATATGTTTAGAGATGAAGCGTACATGGGTTGCTTTAAATTTCTTTAGTATAATTGTAGAGTAAATTTCCAAAGTGATTTCAATTGCCTGTTCAGTCTACAGCTTCCTTATGATAGAATTGTAATTGCCCCAAAGGAAATTCTTTGAGCAGAAAATTGCTAAATTATATTTTTATAATTTTGTTTTCAGAAATGTTTAAGAAATGTTTTATATCTTTATTGTGTTTTATGTGTGAAGGAACAATTTCTTCATTCTTTCAGTTTCATCTTTCTTCAGATCCCTCTAAGTCAAATGTAATTCAAGTCAGAAGTAAGGTTATATAGATGACCACATTTAGTCATGAAATATTATGGTCATTATAGCCACATCTAGTATATATAATATTAAGTTAAATGCATGTAAATAGATATGGTAATACAATTTTTAACTAACATAATTTCTTAAGCAATAAATACATGCACATGGCTTTCTATACCCACAGGTTCTGCATCCACATGGATTTAAACAACTGTGACTCAAAAACATTTAAAAAGTTTTGTTCTGAATATGTACAGACGTTTTATCTTATTCTTATTACCTAACTATTATAGTATAGCAATTATTTACATAGTGATTATATCATATTGGGTATTAAATGTCATCTAGAGATGTTTTAAAGTATATGGGAGGGTCTGGAGAGGTGACTCAGTAATAGAGCCCTTGCCTGGCATGCGTGAAGACTTGGGTTCAATCCCCAGCACCACAAACACAACTAAGTGGAGGAAAAACAAAAGTCAAACCAAAAAATAAATAAAATCAGTACTTTCTTTCCTTCTCTCTCTCTTTAAAAATATAAAATATATGCCATTTTATAGAAGGAATTTTAGCACTTGCAAAGTATGATATCCACAGTGGTCCTGAGGTTAATCTCCATGGTATACATACAGATACACATTTACATATACACACATACAAGCACACATGTACGTATAATAATGTAAGTAATTAGTAGAGATAAAGCAAAAAATCATTATATATATATTTATGCATTAATTATACTTGTTAATTATGAAAGATATTATCCTTATTTTAAAACATAATTTAAATAACTCCACTCTATTTAAGGAACATATTAAACCAAATCAGGAACTGCTTAGAGTAAATAGAAGGAAAGAGCAAAAAACATGCAAATATTAATCAAAACAACCCTAAGCACCAATTGATACTAATATCATATTCAGTTCAAGGGAAAATAGGAATAAAAAGTGGTACAAAATAAAAATCCATAAAAATATGACAACCTATACACACTTGAAAATACATAAGATAAAACAGATACAATTAATAAAATAAATTGAATGAACCGTGATAGCTCTTTATAGGTGGTGAAAAGCAACCACCAGAGGCCAGTGATCTCTGCAGAAAGGAAAAACACAAGGTAAGCCCCAGATTCACTCAGAATTTCTCTATGGTGAATTTTTCTGGCTACAATGCAAAGAAACAGAGTCATGCAAGAAACAATTATTTCAAAAAGCAAAAGCCAGAGACTCTAGTTCAAAAGTACTATAGCATCTGAAACTTGAGCAGGAAGTATTAGCAAGCTTAGGAATGCAGGCAAGTAAACTTCATTAACTTGTTTGCAAAGTCCACTTGAAACACTGGTCAAATGTTAGGATGCATAGAGTAAAACTATGCATATTCAGGTAATCTTGTAGGTGTTTGGCAAGTAGAATATGCTGAAAGCCAGAAAGCTTAGTGCAGAGTCTGGATGTTATACAATGCTGAAGAGATAATAGATGCTCAGTTAAAACAATATTGGGCAAAAAGAATGATATTACATTTCCTTATTTTTAAATTCTATAACAAAGCTATAGTCATTGAAACAATATGATACTGGTACAAAAGTAGACGTATAGACCAACAAAACAGACTAGAAAGTCCAGAAAGAAACCCACATGTACATGGTTGAATGACCTTTGACAAAGTGCCAACACTGCACAATGGGGAAAGGATAATCTTTTCAATAAATAACACTGAGAAAAATGAGTAACTTCATGCAAAAACAGAAAATGATTTAAACTGGATCCTTATCCTACACACACATGAAAAAAATCCCAGCATTTAATGCATTAAAGATTTAAACATAAGACCTGAAATCATAAAGCACCTGGAAGAAAACAGGAGCAAATTTCCATGACATTACGCTTAACAAAGCTTTTTGTTTATTTTTTTGATTGCACACTAAAAGCACACTCAGCAACAAAATAAAAAAGTGGAATTACATCAAAATAATTTTTTTAACTTTAAATGAAGCAATTATCAAAACGAGAAAGGAATACTCATGATGGAAGCCATAATGTTTGCAAAATTCGTGTCTAAGGGGTTAGCATCTACTTGATATCACAACAAACAAAAACTAAAACAACCCAATTTGAAAATTGTAACGAACATCAATAAACATTTCTCTGAAGAAGACATACAAAGGACCAAGGGGTACAAGAAAGAAATGCTCAGTATCTCCAATCATCAGGGAAATGCATATCAAAACCACCTGTTCATGTCTACTATCAAAATGCAACAGCTGCTGGGCAGGGTGGAGGATAACTGTAATCTCAATGGCTCAGGAGACTGAGGCAAGAGAATTGCAAGTTCAAAGGTAACCTCAGCAGCTTTGTGAGGCCCTAAGCACTTAGTGGGACCCCGTCTCACAATAAAATGGGCTGGTGATGTGACTCAGTAGTTAAATGCCGCTGAGTTCAATCCCTGGTACCAAGCAAAAAAATGTCAAAAAATGATGTTGATGAGGATGTGATAACAGGGAATCCATGTGAACTGCTGATGAGAATGTAAAACGTTTCCAATGTGGAAGTGAGTATAGAGGTTTCTCAAAAAATGAAAATTGAGCTAGCCTATGAAACAACAATCACACCTCAGGGCACATTCTAAAGGAAATACAATCATTACCGCTAAGAAACATTAGCACTCATCTCATATTTTCACTGCAGTGTTACTCATAATAGCCAAGACAAGGAAACATGTTAAATATCTCTTAATGGATGACTGGGTAAAGTAACATACTTGTAAGCAAACACACTGACTTATTCAATCTTTAAGAAGGAGAAAATGATGTTACAATAATACAGATGTACCTGGAGGACATGCACAGTGAATAAAGTAAACACAGAAATACAAGTGTTTCATGATCTCACTTATACCTGGAATCAAAATTGTCAAACTAACATAAAAAGAGAGTAGCAGGTGTTTGCCCGGGATGGGGATTAGAGTGGGGAGATGTTGATCGGAAGGACAAATTTTTAGTTATAAGATGAACAAATTCCAGACACCTAATCTACAGCATGATGAATATAATTAATAATACTATACTGTGCTATTATTGAATTTTGTGAAAAGAATAGATTTTAAGTATTCCCCATATGCACATGAAAAAGTAAATATATGAGGTGATGGACATATTAATAAATTTGATTATGGTAGTCATTTTATAAAACATAAATCAAAAATTCACATTGTACATCTTGAATATATATACTATTTTATTTGTTAATTATATGTCAATAAAGTAATAAAAGTGATATCCATGAGGTTTCTGGAGAAATTTCCAAATCATTATTAAAATAATACAAAAGTATACAGATGTATATTGAAAAAGTGAATATCATATGTCCACATGTGGGAAGATATAGCATTTTATTTTTTTAGAGAGAGAGGGACACTGACAGAAAGTTTTCATGTGGATTTCGTTGCTCAGACACTTCATTGTATGCATGGTGCTGGAGTGTGAACCCACGTCCTCGCTCATGCCAGGCAAACACTGTAACCACTAAGCCACCGCTCCGACCCAGTATCATAGTATCTCACTCTCTCTCTCTCTCTCTCTTTATTAGTTTGACATGGTCTTACATATTAGAGGGAATTATTGTTACATATTCATGCATACATAGATATTGACATAGTAAGTTAAAGCCAATCCTAGACCAGGATCTATCCACCTTCATCCATTCCCTGAACACGTATCTCCTCTCTAATCCCCCTATACAATAATTTGAAATTAATAAATACATATATAATAATTATTGACATTTCTGAGTTTCTCTACCTTCCTGTGTATAGCTAGGCTTCTAATGGGAGTTGAGTACTCCCCATTGTATTGCTAGCCCCCCTTGTTCCTCCCTCTTCTTTATGTCTCCCCCTCCCTTCCTCCCTCCACCTTCATAGGTATGGCACTTAAAGCTTATATGAAGTTTCAACTATGGTGAATTTCTTACTTAAACTCAACTGACTATCATCCTGTCTTACAAGCAAAAACATTTGGCCTTTAAGTCTTTGAGTTTGGATATTTCATTCAGCATAAATTTTTCCATTTCCATCCATTTGATTGCAAATATCATAATATTGGTCTCTCTAATAGCAGAGTAAATCTCAGCTATTTAATCCATTCATCCAGCGAGGGGCATCTGGGTTGGTTCCATAAATCAGTTATTGTAAATTTAGTCACTACAGACATTGATATAACTGTCGCTGTAGTATGCAAATTCTAGCTCTGTTGGGAATATAATCAGGAAAGGGATATAAGGGATGTAAGGTAGTTCCATCCATGGTTTTTTGAGGAGTCTCCACACTGCTTTCCAGAGTGGCTGTACAAGTTTGAAGTTCTACCAGGAGTGTGTTAGTTTTCCTTTCTCCTCACAACCCATCCAGCATCTGTTATTATTTATATTTTTAATTTTTGCCACTGTGACTGGAGTGAGGTGGAATCTCAATGAAGTTTTGATTTTCATTTCTTTGATAGCTAGTGATGTAGAACATTTTCTCATGTATCTATTGTCTTTCTGGACTTCCACTATCAAAATCAGTATCATAGTATCTTAAAGATAATAATCCTTTTTCAAAAATTAATCTTTATGGTCAATGAGATTTTTAATTAAATCTTGTCAAGGATTTTGGATTTTTCATGGACTAAAGAATATGGGGAGAATTTCTTATTTGATTTGAATGTTTGAACAAAACCTTAGGAATAACTGTGCAAAATTGTTCTCAGATAGACAACTAGAAAATGAACATAGACACATCGAAAGACCTAATAATATTTCATAATTTGACCTGTGCAAAGTCTATATCAATTAATAGTAAATGATGGAACACAAGAAACACTGCAAGGAAATAATCTAGTCACATTAAAATTACTGTCTTGCAATCTTAAAACACAATATAAATACAAAAACAAATAAAATAATGCTACAATGTCAATGAATAACAAAAATTTCAATTCAAAACATATAGTTAAAGAAGAAAAAACCTATAAAGTATGTAGAAAATTGTTCATGAATTTGATTATTCAATTAGCTAAAAATAAAACTTGTTAATAAACAGAAGAAAATCTGATCATTTTTAGGATTCAAATATGAAAGCAAGTTTTAAAAGTCTTGAAATTATATTGCATGCACAGAAGATTGTTTAACATTACAATTTTAGGTTGTAAAATATTCATAAAGATGTGGAAATAGGGCTGGAGTGGTGGCTCAGTGATTACAGCACTTACCCAGCATGCACAAGTACATGGGTTCAAACTCCAGCACCCATGTACACAACTAAGTGTTAGAGCAACAAAAGCCATGTGAAAAACTAAATAAAAATTGTTTCTCTCTCTCTCTCTCTGTCTCTCTCTTTTTTAAAAATAATGTGGAAATAACAAATTTTCACTCAATTGGATAATAATTTTCATTAAAATTAACCAGGTTGAAAATGACATGTTTCATGTAAAAGGAAACTGGTAATTCACTCATAGGTCATGCAATTTGTGATGGGTCTAGACAACAAATATTTTGTAGTCAGGGAAGAAACAGGAAAGTTCTTTAATTTACTGTAAAGTCCTGATTAACCAGGTATTCTTAATATTGATTCCTTCAACATGTGGATATTTTCAGGGGAAATGTATCTGTATTAAAATTGTTGGGAGGGTATATGAAGAACTCATAGGAGTCTGGTGATTGGGAAGAAGGGGGAACCATCCCAGAAGCCAATGTTATTCCTACACTAGATACCCATTTAACACATGAGTTCTTCTGGGGGAAACTGCAATAGATGAAACCCATAGTAGCTTATCTATGCGTTAGCATTACCCCTGGTTAACAAAGTTTATACACATTGATTGCTACAGTTTTGACAATGTTTCCCCCTCATCTGT
>PVKS010037537.1:0-18556 GCA_004027875.1 Aplodontia rufa | reverse complement strand
ATAATTGGAGGGACTGGAAAACATTTCATTAGAATGATCGTAAAGCTGGCAATCAATGTCATCTGTAAATAATTTCAATCTGTAAGCTCATGGGATATACACATTTTCTAATATAAACAGTTGATTGGGATGCAGAGAGGAGTATAAATGGTGGAAAGTTAGTTTATTCTCTGTTTTCTTCTTATTTTATATTGGATGAGTGTGGATAGATTGAGACAGAGATAAAGATGAGAGAGAGAGAGAGAGAGAGAGAGAGAGAGAGTTATTCCAATGGCAAGTTTCAGTGTCCTCAACTTACTTCAATTTAAACTCTATAGCAACAGGGATTAAGATTGAAAGAATGTGTATACTGAAAAAATATCAGAGAGATGTACAATTAATCAATGTATCTGAATACTTTAGAATTAAAGACCAAAACTGAATCATCATTGAGCTACTCATATGTTAGTATCTAGAGCTTCTAATAGAGATCAGATAATTTTACAATGACCCATTGGTCTCCCTACCTCCACAACTGAGTCTTTTATACTTTGCACTGTCTTTAGGTTTTATTCAACTTGGATCATCTTATTTCCATCCTTCCTCTTAAAGTTCTAAGGGGATTTTGTTTACAGTTATATGCAATAACTGGGTGATATCAGAGTCAAACTAGTTGCCTTAAATCAGCACGCATTCCCAGGCCCTTTGCTTGCTTGCAGGCATGTATTCAGTAGGTATTAAGTGGGGCAAAGACATTTTGATTTTTTCCTGAGGCTCATTAGAAATTTCTGGTGCCTAGGCATAATTTTCAATGTAGTGATTATATACTTGAACTTGCCTTGTGTAGGGAAAGAATAATATTTGAAGTATTGAAGGCAATATCAGATTTTCTACTTTATCTGTTTTAATTTTAAGTATATATTTACATATATGCCTACTTTTTCTATTCATGGAAGGAGGAGATTTTGTCAATGAAATTGAAAAGGTATCCAAGTTAATGATATAATCCAGGCGAAAAAATAAAAGTACCACTCCAAGGAGAGGTTTAGATTAGCACATGCCTGATTTTGTTGTTTCTGAAGACATTGCTAAACATTGGTATCTATGTCTGTGTGATTACACATATAGAAGTTTACATTTCATGGCTAAACTCATATAATTCTTACCTAAAGAAGACAAGCACCAAAAATAAAAGCAAAAATTATCAAGAACCTGGGCAGCAGATAATAAACTTTAGTGAACTGACAATTCCACCTCAAAACTTCCTTAATTCAAGGGAAAATAGTTATATATTGTTTTATAAGAAATAAGCCTTAAACATTATAACATATTTCAAATAACTATGTTCACTATGGATAACACTAAACTTCACTTTTATTATGTATTGTCCCCTCAAATTTGTATCACATATTTTATCTTAACCCAATTCAATGGTTTTACCTTTTACTGTTATTTAATATAAAATAAGCAAATCATTATATCCACAATATTATAACTAAATGGTGATACAGTTTTAGGTTGTGCATTAAGTTTATTATAAATAGAAGCAAAGAATTTTTTAAAAAAATATTGGATATCCCTTAAGAAGAATAAAATCCAAACTCCTATACAAGGTACAAATAGCTTCTCATCATTTCACGTTAAGCTAAAATGAAAGATATTCTCAGAATACTTTTTCCTTCTTGTGTCTGTAGGCAAAATGCTAGCCTAGAACTGTCATACTTGAGGGGAGAGATGAGGAGTTGGGAGTTTACCAAGGAGAGGTGTTCCATAGCTCATTCTCACATATTCTAACCATTACATGTGGGGCAGGCAGATATTTAAAAAATCTGCTGTTATAACAAGTATACTTTGAAAAACACTGGTCTAACAAACTCCGTATTGATAATTGATCTTATGAACTCTTATGTGTTACATTTCCATGGTAAAGAATATTCTTTATCCACTTAGATAATTAACTCAAAAGTGTTTCAAGTTCAAAATCAACATCCTATTTCTATGTAATTTCTGTTAATCCATTAAGTCTAAAACCTTAAAATTGAGGCAATAATATTTTTGTTCCCTTCTGTGTTCCCCTAGCATTCTAAATGCATAAATGTATCTCCATTTTATTTCATACCAATTTCTTAAAAAGTGAAAAAAAAAACAAGTATTACTAATCACAGTACCACCAGCTTGCTAAAAATGAAGAAACTCAGGCTCTACTTCATATTTATGGCATTGGATCTCAACTGATTCCTCAGCATGTTAAAAGTTTTAGAAGCACTTTCACATTTCAGAAGCACTTTCACATTTCACAGTAGATGCCTTGCTTTGTCTTTCTCTCCCCTTTTTCCCTTTCTCCCTTTCTTTCTCTCAGTCTTCTCTTCCTTCCTTCCCTTCTCTCTCTCCCCCCTTTCTTTTGTTCTATGTCTCTCTCTCTCCTAGTAAATAATTTCTTTTGAACTATATTGTATCTTAAAGAATGTTGTTTTCTGGCAGAAAACCAAATGTATAATTACTACAAATTTGTTAAAATGGAATTATATTTGTGGAATAATTCATGATGCTATGAAAGAAATGTGGACACAAAAAGAAAAGGGAGAATAGGATTGATATGAAACAGGAATATGGAGGATGAGAAAATCTGCTGTAGATACACAGAGATCCAAGATAATTTTCAGATGAAATAAATTTTTTATTTCTTTCTATGGTATACAAAGTTCATAGAAACAATAATACTATTTGGTTAACTAGAAAATTGGTATACTGTCTTACCCCATGTTTTAATGTTAAAAAGGGGTTCTATTATGTTATTATTAATAGCATAAACTATTGCCATAGAAACATTAACACATCACTGGTATACCTATTTAAAATTGTGATTTTAAAACACATTTGTAAAAGATGCTTGCAAAACAAATATGGAGTGTGTATATATACTTGATAATTCTGATTCAGGAATCTTGGAATATAGCTGCATTATTACTATGATCTCTGGAAGAATTTGATATACATCATCATGGGGTAGTCCTTGACTGAATATGCAGTTATACTTCTTTGTAAGTTGAATAGTGTCTGCCCCCAAAATAAGATATATTGAAATGTATAATGGTTAGCTTACATGTTGATTTGACTGCACTAAGGCATGCACAGATATGCCAATGAGCATTACCAAACCCTCTGAGGGACCAGTGGAACAGAACATGGAACAAGACCTAATTTTCTTTCTCTTCTTGAACTAGGTCCTCCTCCTTCTCCTCCCCTGGAACATCAGAGCTCCTCCTTCTCAAGCCTTCAAATGCTGGGACTTACACCAGCATTCCCTCAGTCCATCAGGGTAGGACTTAATTACAGGCATCACTATTTTCTCTTGTTCTCCAATTAGCAGACTACCTATGGTGGGACTTTGTGGCCTCCACAATCATATAAGCCAGTTCACATAATAATGTTGTATCTATTCATCACACTGCTTACGTTTCTCTGATAAACCCTAATGCAAAGGCTTAATCCCATCCCCCATACCCAGGAATGTGACCTTGTTTGCAAGTAAAGTTGTTCTGGATGTAATTAGATATAATGAGATCATACTGGAGTAGTTTAGACAATTAATAAAATATAACCGATGCCCTCAGAAAAAAGAGGCGAGGTACACACGCCAGGAGAATGAAATGTGAAAAAGGAGCCAGAGTGGAGTGATGTGTCTACCAATTAGGAAATGCCAAGGAGGGGCTGCAGTGGTGGCTTGGAGTTATGGCGCATTCGGCCCATGGAAGCGCAAGTACACAAGTTCGAAACTCATCACCACCTACACCAACAAAATGTCAGAGCAAAAAAGGCGACATGAAAAACTGAAAAACTAAATAAAATTAATTCTCTCTCTCTCTCTCTCTCTCTCTCTCTTTCTCTCTTTTCTAAAAAGAAAAGAAAATGCCAAGGACTGGCTGTCTCCAGAAGCAAGAGAGGCATGGTTGTACTCTCAGCCCTGTGAGAGAACCAACTCTGTGGAATCTTAATCTTGTTAAGTCAGTTTGTAGTCCGTTGTTACAGCAGTTCTAAGAAATGAAAACATTCCCGTTGCCTTGAAACAGATTGAATAACTTGCTTTTGCTCTCAAAGATAGCAGTTCTCACAATTGAGTGTATACAACTATGACCACATTTGCTTAGATTCTTGAATTCATATATATATAATCTAATATATAATCTCTTCTGGTACACTAGTAGTTAAACTGCAGGTTACTTTTCGAAGATTGAGTTTGTTAGAAGGGTTTTCCACTGAAGGTTAGTGAGTAATGCAGACCTTCATATATTCATTCTGAATGCCATTAAGGTAAGTGAAGTGATATTTTGTAACAACATCTTCCTATGTTCAAATTCTATGTATTAAAATCTGTGCCAGAGCTTTCTTTTGATTGCTGTTTACAGGAGAAGAGGGGTTAGTCCCTTGGTGGGTAAACAGAATCCATGTAAGAACTTTGCTTATGAAGAGAATTTGTTGAAGTTGTAGAATTTGTTGAAGTTGTAGAATTTGTTGAAGTTGTAGAAATAATGAGCAGAGGAAAGTAGCTGAAGTAAAAGCATCTTTTTTTTTTTCTGAAAGTGGTGAGTTTGGAGGCACATATGGTGGAGGCCAGGGGAGGGCCCATTTCCCTCATATTCTCTCTTATGCACAGGGTCTTCACCACTGGCCAGCTGTAGGGTACAGCAGCATGAGAGAAAGCTGGAGGTAGTATTCTTGGTGAGACATTGACAATTCCATCTGAAGAACAAACAAAATCTGTAACAGGTATTTTTAAATTAGCTTTCCAGAAATAAACATCAACCCCTTTTCTCATCATTCAGATCTAAGTACAAATGTCACTTCTACAGAGAGGTCAATCTCTGATGCCCTCTGAAATAGTAACCTGTAGCTCGGTTACTTTAGCAATGAATTTTGCTTTATTTTCTTCATAACTCCTGTGTCCGTCTCTGAATTTTTAATTCAAATTCATTTTTTTTCTTATATTGTATTAGTCTCCCCTACTAGATAGACATTCTTTCAGGATAGGAATCTTAATTGCATCAAATATATCTGAAATTTCAATCTAGAGATATCTGCAACATACAAGGGCTCAAAAGTATTTGTGGAATGATTGAATGAGTAATCTGTCTTGAACTCTCTTTTTGTATCAAACATGAATAAATGGGCCAATAGTGTGCATTAAATTAATGAAGAAGATGGTCTGCGAGATACTCATTTCAAAACTTCTAGAAATCATTTGGGTATTTGGGGCTTACAGAATGTTTTCTGAACTGATGAGGTTTCAAATATTTAATTTTGAGTTAAAATGTATGTGACAAAATTACATATTGTATGTGTAAATGTGGATTACTTGAACCATATATGTGTATATATATTATATATACATACATGTGATGTGTACATATATATTATATACAAATACATGTATATGTGTGTATATATCACACAATGCATATATATAAAATTTTGCATATACATTTAAAAAATTAAGAACAAAATAAAGACAAAAATAGAAATATTAATACTAAAAATAATTAATGTCACTAAATGGAAATAACTTTTTTCATATCTTCAAAATTGTCTAGAATTAACATAAATTTAAGATTAGAAAAATAAATTACTTGGAAACTTTTAGTATTCATCCCACTATTCACTGCAGATATCCTGGTATGTGGAAAAGTCTGCCTTTATGGGCTAATGCTGGAATTCAAATAAGTAGATGTTCATTTAACATATAGTCTAGTTAATTACTCTGATAGAGAAAATAGAAAATGTTATAAGGGAGCACACAGTATACAATTAAAAGATACAGAAGAAACCAGAAAAAAAAAACTAAAAAACTTCCAGGAGATAATCATGCTTAGGCTGAGGCATAAAATGAGTAATGATTATCCAAGTGAAGAATGTGTGGGTGTGAGTTTATGTAAGTTGTGTGTGTGTGTATGTCATGTATGTACATTTGCATGTGTTTATTTTATGGTTACATTGGAAGTAGTGATGGGACAAAACTAGAGATAATAAAAGGAAATATTCCATTTTAATAATGAACATAGAAATGATGATTAAGATAAAATGAAATTTAAAAATTCATTTATTTCATTATCAAAGATTAAAGTATTTGGCAATATAGAGTGTTAGAGCAAACAAGGATCAAAGGTATTTCATACATTGTAGGCAGGGATTAAAATAGTACAGCCATTTCTAAAGCTGTCGTTACTTACAGATTAAAGTTCACAAATACCCAAAACTTACATTTTAGGTATGTAGCTCCCTACCTCAGATGCTTGATTTGTGCAATGGAAGACAAGTACATATGTTTTTATAACAGCACTTCCCATGTAGAAAAGTGACATGAGTAAGCAATGGGAAGAGGATGATTATTATTAATTTAATCCCATGTAACTAAGGTCCTGTGAAAGAGGAAATATTACAAAGGGACCTGTACTCATAATGGTATAAAGTATGATACTATTGATTTAAACAGAAGTGGTGGAAATAGAAATAAGGACAAGAACAAAAAAAGATCTAGTTATTCAGCAAAAATTCTAGGATTTGGTAACAGATTGTAAAGGGTAAGAAAGAAGGGGATGGGGTGACTCAATTGACTGGCTCACTTGATGGTGTTGTCAATCATTGAGATTATAAGCACAGGAAATGAAGCCAATTTAGGACATAAAGAGAAGAGATATTGGTTTTCAATTAAATAAGGTAACATTAACCTTGCCATTAACTATTATTTTGTATCCTGTAGCTAATTGGGTATTTAATATTTCTTTGGATGTATAATAGTTTTATTATATTGAAAAGAAAATAACATATTAGCATAGTATCTCAGGTACTTATTTCTAAATTGTATTTAAAATTGAGGCATAGACAACTGCCATGGTATCTCTTGCATAGTGCCTCAATATTTAATTTGAAATATAAAAATAGATTGTCTATACACTTGTTTCAAAATAAGAAGATTTGTTTTCTGCTGTTCTTGCCATTGTGTATTCAAAGAATCTTTTTTATAACTCTCTTATCATTCCAGACACTTGAAAAGAGCATTTTATCCCAAGATGTCACTTAATTTTATCTGCATATGGGTGGTTTGTTTTTCTCTTGTTGATCCTTGAAGACTTTCATTTGTCTCTTCCATATGGCAAAATGGGTGCATATTTTGTGAGCATCTGCAAGGCAACATTTAATACCCTTGCATTCCTAAGAAATTATGTTCAAGCTGACACATGTTTTCATAACCAATATAGTTAAAATGTGTAATGTCACTCTGCCCAGACAGAATAAGAATCAATTGTTGGTTTTGCTGAACATTAGGAATGTTATTTGATGATCTGTAATACACTCTGGAAAATAACTGCATATTAACTAATTTATTTTGACAAATATATTTGACCATTCAATGTGATTTTTCCTGTTTGACCCAAATATTCACCAGAGGGGAAAAAAAAACAAAAAAAAATAAAATAAAATCAGAATGGAGGTTGATAACCAAAAGTAATATGTTGATGTCATAGATGATATCAAGAACTTTATGTTCATATGTCCTGTTCATACCAGATGTAACTAGACTCTTGCGTATTACAACAGTGACATTTGAAATCTTGGTAAACAATACACTTATTTCCCTGATGCTTCTTTTGTTCAAAATATTCTTAACTGCCTTTTTTATATTACCATGGAGTGAGATTGCAGACCATGAAATGTAATAAGTACCGGTGCTTTATATTTTCACACAGAAACTCTTGCTAGCAGTCAAAGCATTATTCAGTAACATGAGCTCTGAAAAGCACATCATATGGTTACAAAATTTAAATTCACTCTTAAAGAACAAATTTATTTGTACCATTGAGGTATATAAATGTCTGTGCCACAGAAGATAGCACTCATTGAGATCTATAATTTTGCAAATGCTTTTCAAAATGTCAGTTGCCTAGCCTTAAGTCATATTTTTTTATACCAAGGTAAGTGTAATACACATGATATTTTCCTCAGGAATTTTTCTTCCTATAAATAATGCAGAAATTATTAAACATTGCTCTTAAAATCTCCATCTTATTCCTTTAATTTAAAGGTCAACACTTTTTTCTGAAAAGTGCCAGGTAGTAAATATTTTAGGCTCTGTAGTCCAAATTGTCTTTATGCCAACTCTATGACATTACCATGATCTCAAGAGAACAGCTATAGATGTAACTAAATACAGGAAGAGCTCTACTTACAAAAGCAGGAAGCAGCATCTGTGGAATGTGACTTGCAAATTCTTTTAAATCAATCATATTTATGTATTGCATAGATACAACATGCATTTTTACCTTGCTTAAGAAATCTTTAGTATGGGGCTGGAGTGGTGGCTTAGCAGTTATGGCACTTGCGTGGCATCTGCCAGAACATAGAACCGACCCAGCACCACGTGCACAACAAAGTGTCAGAACAATGAAAGTCACATGAAAAACTAAATAAAATTGATTCTCTTTTTTCTCTCTTTCACTGACCCTCTGTCTGAAAAAAAATTTTTTTGGTAAATGTTAGAATTGAGAGTTACGGAGAAATAAGAAATATAATAAACATTAAGTAGCATATGCATAAAGTTAATATTGGCATAATAGAGAGAAGGTTTTAACTCATTTGTTCATTCATCACACCAATATGTATTGAGTGAAGAGCAAACATCATCCTTAGTAATAGAAACAAAAGAAACAGTGTTTGAAAAACAAGACATGGTCCCATTCTAAGAAAGCCAGCGTTTAATGCTTTGAGAAGCATGTATGTGTATTTTGAAAAGTGTCCTCTACTCTGAGAGAGGAAGAAAGTTAAAGTTCATTTAGGTCTTTTCTTTTATTTTCCATTTCAGGTCTCAAATTTGTTCCATTTTTTAATGTAACAGATCAAAATGTTTATGATAAGAATAAACAAAAAGGGGACAAGAGAGAAGAGAATACTATTGCACTGATAATGCAGTGGCCTTGCAGAGAACTTACAGAATTTGATCAAAGTCAGGCATAAAGTGATGATAGTAGAAACTCATATTGTAGCATGATTTCCCAGGAGTGTACTCTCTGGCATATTTTGTTTCCCAAGGAGAAGTTACAAACAATATAGAGGAGCAAAATAGTTTTGTATCACCTATTATTTACTAAGGACACTTCAAGATGCTTTATACAAGTTACCTTCCTGACACTAAACAGCAAGTGTTTTATTAGTTTTAAATTACTTTCCTTGTTTGATGCCTGAAAAAGCTAAAGATTAGAAAAAATATGTGGATCAACCAACAAGAGGCAAAGAAGATTAGAAGTCGAATCTGATTATTCTACCTGAAACAATATGTGTTGCTTATATTACAAATGATCATGCATAAAGACATTAATAATAACATTGAAATCAACACAAGCATTATTATAAGAACAAACAGTCTCATTCATTAAAATCATAAGACTCAGTTTGAACTAAACCATGAACATCACAACTTTTCTACCACCTTTTAGAATTTATTTTTAGGAAAATGTCTCCTTACATGTAATGCTTCTATTCAGCTATGTAGATGATCTAAGTAACTATTCAGTTACAGTAGTAAAATACAAGTTTAATTTAAAATGTTATCAATATCCTTAATAACTAATTGAGATTGTGTGGACAGCAGTTCACTCAGATATATGTTAGACACAGCACATCATATTCCTGGAATAGAGTGGATTTTTCTTTTGGATAGAAGCAAAGATGTATTAAATGAATATATTTTTGATAGAGGAAACCATTTCTGATAGAAGTGAAATGGTCTACAAACTATGAATCTCATTCACGTGATCTAAGAGGTTTCTCTAGCACCACTATTTCTAATTTTCTGTCTAAGCTGGACAAATGTTGCAAATTTGAATATCTTCTGGTTGCAAGGCTAAAGGAAAAAGAAATGCTCAAACATGTTGTGTTTTAGTTGACAAATTATATATATATACAGTTCTAGATATAACATTTCTAATACCTGTATGTGAGTATACTAATACTGAACAATTAAGTAAATGAATGGTAGATGGGATGAACCAGCATTTTAATTGTTGGAATTGCAGTTTACAAATCAACAAAGATAAAAGTCTGGAATGATGTATATGGTAATAGATTAGAGCTCTAGACATTAGTGCAGACATTGGTGAAGCCATGTTTACCTTTATAGAGATAAACATGATTCCATATAGAAACATTGGTACATCTGTGTACATCTGCAGGCAAGAAGCACACATATTTCTATGCTCTTCTGTGATATCTTAGAAGTCATAACAGCCTGCTAGAAGCAAGCTTACCTAGCTAGCATTCCTATTTTCCTCTCCAATATTCACCAGCAAAGTGTATCAGGATTTCTTACTAAGTAAGTGGCTAATTGTAGGAACAGATCAATAAATATACAAAATCAGTCTAGAATATCTCATATCACCAAAATAAAAGAAAGTGCTTAAAAAGAAATTAAATAAATGAGGCAAAATGGACTAATCTCGTAAGCCAAAGAATTCCAAGTACTTAACAAAGATAGCCTTCAAAATCATTTCAAATCTTTCCCTACTTGATTTTTGCTCTCCCTCATTATTTAAATATTGATTTCACATAGTGACTTCCTTCTATAGAGTATAACATGGGAGAGTGGAGTGAACTAAACCTGACAAATTTCCTCAGCTGGTGATTCAGATAAATAAAACAGTGATAAATCAAATTACTAGATTGTACTCTCAATATGATGCTGTGGAAATGGCACTTTGTTTCTGCTCTTCTCCAGAACATATACACCTCCTTATATGTGATGTCACACATAGTACAACTGAGGAAAATCCTACAAAATCTCTGACCAGTACTCCTCAAGTATCAAGGTTGTCAAAAACAAGGAAACAAAGGCCTGGAGCAGTTGGAGCATTTGCCTGGCAAGTGTGAGGATCTGAGTTTGAGCCCCAGCACCACATACTAAACTAAGTGTCAGGGAAAAAAAGGACAGGTGAAGAAATAAATAACATTGATTCTCTCTTTATCTCTCTCTCTCTTACTCTTTCCCTCTATCTTAAAAAAAAAAAAAAAAGCAAAGCAAAACAAGGAAACTCTGAGGACCCTAAGGAACCCAAGGGGACAAGTTGCTTGTAGGGGTGAGGTTGAGGCTCAGTCTCCGGACCTGGGCCAAGGTTCTAGGATCCGATAGTTGAAAGAAGATGTGTCTCATGATGGAAATACTTCAGTGGCCATAGGCAGTAGACAGCACCCCAAGCCCTTTTCGTAAGACCTTTTTATTTATAGTTCAAAGAAAGAAGGCACACTACCAAAGGGTTAGATCAGTGGATGCATATTCACAAGTTAATGCTTCTGACCTTGATTATACACACTGAGTTAGTGTGTCTGGCTATGACTAACCATGAGAGAGCTGGTTTCCAGCCTTGGTTGTACACTAAAAGCAAAACATAAAACATAACTTAGCCTGCCAGAAGTCTCAAGGAGGGAGCCTAACTATAGCCATTTTGGACCTGCCCTAACGGTGATTAAATGCAGTATGTATCCTGAATAAGAACCTGAGACATTAAAAATAGCATGGTAAAAACTATGGAAATAGTAATAAGTTATAGGCTGTAGCCTGTACCTTTATACTTCCTGGTTTCTGCTCTATGCCTATGTACATAAAACTTAATATTATTTTGGTTATATTTCATTTTAATTTATTTTATATTTAGATCATTGCCCCATTAATTATTTACCTGAAGCACATTTTTTCTTTGCTTATTTTTAATTTTAGTCAAGATTATACAGAACAGAGATCTGATTTGTAGTACACTGTATGTTACCATGATGTATACAAAATGTTCATGATTAAAATTATCTTGATATGAAGTTTAAAAAGGCATATTTTTAATATTCTTGTCTCTGGTATATTTTTGTAACAATTTATTCCATATGTTATTTTCATCAATCTTTTTTACAAATTCACTTCTCTTTGTTGAGTTTTCATGTGTAAGGTTGCCCTTGTGCTTTCATGAGGATTCCCTGTAATTGAGTGAGCATTTTGAGATCTTTTTCCAAGTGTAACAAATATTTTCCCGTTCTAAAGTATTTTGCAATATATAACCCAAGGGAAAGGGTTGATCTTCAATTCTCCTATTGGATTTCTCTGAGTGTGACTCTGAATCACAGTGTTATATTTTCAAGGTTTGATGAGCATCAATGGCTGCCTTTTTGTAAAAGAGCTAATATTTGGGTATTCCAGGGGAATTGGCATAAATAATGATTAATTTTCCCTATAATTAAAATACTGATAAAATCAAACCAAAAATTTGAGCCCTTTGGAAGGATTTTCTGCCATAGAAAATTCTGTTATTCTAGTAAACTAGCTATTTTAAGGATGGCTGACAGAAGCAGTTTTGACATGCCATTGATTTGTGATGGGTAATTGTAAACAATTTAAATCAGGTCATTCTAGTGCAGTGCATATGAAGCCAGAATTTCAATGATGGGAAGAATGATAAATATTGCAATCTCTCTCTGTTAGGGAAATGGATTATAATCTCATGTGGGAGTTATTTTTCTCTTGTTCTCTCTCATATATATGCTTTCTTTCTCTGCTTTGTGTAGCACAGTAGCATATAGATAATATCAAAATCTTACTGAACATGTGATAGGTATAATTTGTCAAGGTAGGTCAGGTTCAACCAGTTTTCTTTCTTTTCTTTTCTAGGTCACCACATATACCTGGAAAGTAACCTTTAAAAAAGAACTTGTTCCAAATAACTCCTAAATACCTCTGTGTTTTCTTCTTACAAGACTTCAAACCTATTGGTTTACATCATTACCTTCTTCTCCCAATAATGCCGAGGATTTTTTGAGCTGCATATTTTTCCCTAAAATGTAGTATAGATTACCATACTGTACATTAATCTGTATATTTCATATTTGTAGGTAATATGCTCTATCCAAAGTATGACACAAGGTGTCCATCTGTAATGCACTCCCTTTTTCAAAGCAAGGCTGAGGCATTTCCTTATTGTATAAACTAGTTATCTAGAAAATTGCCATTATTTCAGAAAAGTGCAATTTTTCAAATTATGTAGGGATTATGTGCTCTTAAGGGTACTTTGAAAATGATGGGTTTTCCAAAGAAAGTCTTAAAAGCATTTATGGGAGTCCAAAAAAAGTGCTTTCAGTAAGAGGAAAAACACTTTGATTCTGTTAAATAGATAACCCAAATTATTCTCTACACAGTGTCTCTTTGGAAAGCCACATTTTCCCTAGTCCTTTTCATTTTCATTCCCATAATTGTTCTTCCTAAAATTATTATATGTAATGTAATTTTGGTTACATTAATGGACTAGTTTATAGGAAGTATTCAAAAACAGAAAAGTAATACAAAATGAAAAGGAAAGGCCAACTGGAAAATTCACCCTATTAGCAGATTTCAGATATGAGGCTAACTTTAATATTTGAATTTATGATTAAACCTCCAACAGCATCTTGAAGATAAAGGCATAGTTGCAAATCTGACTCTTTTTACATTAAAAGAAAACAAAGTGTTCTCTTATAATTTATGGACAAAATTAATAATTTTATTTAGGTTTCTGTTATATAAATGTAGGGACATAAATAGAGACCACCAAATTTACAATTTCACGTTTTCAAAGATACTCAATGGAACTCAGAGACTTTTGGAGTCCACAGTATATTTTTGTCGAAAGAAACACTGGGGTGTCATTCCTTTGGTCTATATCTTCAAAGGAAGAGTATAAAAATACCTTTGGAACTGCATCTCACTACAGTGTCATTTATGTGGATATTAAACAGAAATATTAACATACCAACAAATGACTTTCAGAAAAGAAACCTTTAAATATTCAGCTGTATTTGTGCCTTTTTATGTGACTTAAAGTGTTAAAATTTGATCAATCGCTTCAACACTTCAAATAATGTCTTTCCTGAACATTTAACTGTGGTCAAAAACAAAAGGAAGGATGGAAGAAACATAAAAGTAAAGTGGTGATTAAACTCTTCCTAAACAAAAAAAAATGTATTTCTAAAAACAAAATGATTAATAGTGAAAATACCTGCCACAGAGATAATTTCACAAGTTGTTTATCTTAATGTGCAGTATTTTAAGATTAAAGAAGGCCACTGATAAGAGCTTATTTAGTAGAAGTCACTAATGTATTTTGAGATTTTAGTGTTATTTAGGATTTAAAAGCTATTTCATGCAATGTCTTAAAATAAGTACCTGTAGTGGCTGGAATATTTGCCTGGCATGCACAAGGACCTGTGCTCAAACCCAGCACCACATACACAAGTAAGTGTTGGAGAAACAAAATCAGATGAAAAATAAAAAAATTGATTCTCTTTTTCTCTCTCTTTTACTCTCTCCCTATCTTTAAAAAAAAAAAAGAAATAGTACCTTCTATAAAGTTACATTCACTGAGTGCTTTGAAACTAATATTAAAATCCTAAAGATAGATAAATAATTATTTGTGCCAAAAAACTTATGTCAGCTTGCTAATATAATTACTATAGTATTTAGTGAACTAATTCTTATTATAAATATTAAATAATCAATTTTCAGATATGCTACATATTAACTGATTTTTCTATGCATATTTTTCTTCTGCTGCTTTTGCATCTCATATGGTTCATTCTGGTACAGATGAGATGTGTATGTTTGTACATATACATGAAAGTATTATGAGAATAATAGCTGTACTTATGAAAATTAGAAAAGGTAATTGCTTTTTACTCATGATTAATGAGAATTCATTAATTTAGCTGGAACTATCCAGTAGCTGTTATTATCAGAGGTTAAGTAAAATATTTGAGATATATATGTATATCTATATTATATATAATATTTTTCTGATTTGCTTTAGTACTGGTATAGTAGTTTCCCTGAAATAATGGTTTTAATAAAATGAAAATTTCTGAAAGTAACTCAGTTTTTTCGTCTGTCTGTAAAATTTAGACTAGTATGTCAGATAACATGTTAATGGTATATGTGAGGATCAAATAATATTTACATGGTTAAAAAGCATAGTGTATGGTAGAGATATGGCCCAGAACTCTCCTACTTCATGAATTAAAATACTGAAACATTTGCAGAATATAAAAATTGCAATGTTCTTATGACTTTGCTGTACTTAAACCAAAAAAAAAAAAAAAAAATCGGCTACGATCTACACATTTAGCCAGACAGACGTGAGATAAAGAAGGCAGCACAGGCTAAACAACAAACCCTAATGTTTGACCTTTGGGTCAATCTCAAGAGAGGTTCCTGTACCTTTTCAAGGTAGCAAAACACAGACTCATTTTCAAAAAGGTGCTTTAAAGTCTTTTTCTTTAAATATCTAAGTATTTCAAAATCATAGTCATTTGGCAGTCTTCCCAAACAAGGATTTTTTTAAAAGGTCTCTTTGAGAACATAGGTAACGGTAATTCTATTCTATTTATAAAATCATCATAATGCTATTTGTCACCAAGGTAGCTGAGTCATTTGACCTACTCCTGAGCTTACAATAGTCATACTTATTTGGGCACAGTTGCCAAACTCATGGGCATCTAAATAGACACAAATCGAAAACCTGTGCTGTTAAAAAACTGGGCTATTTGGTAGCAATTATCTTTCCAGAAAAATTAATCACAGCTGAAATAGCAACACATGCATGTTACATTTTTGTGAGTATTTGGACAAAGTAATTTCTCTCTATTAAAATAAATTAAAACTGAAAGTTAGATTGAAAGAAATTACAAATTTAAACAATTGTTCTTTATTCTTCTTCTTCTGTGAATTTCAGTTAATGTGACTCATGGGGAGAGGTCACCTGAAATCATATGGAATTTTTTAACAGTATAGCTATGCATGTGACTCATGATAGGAAGAGTGAATTGAAGTGATAAGTTTGTCCATATGTGTGTGGTTTGACAATTCTTACAAAGATTTGGGGCCAAAAAATATGTTCACATGGTGCTTTGGGGGAGTAATTTGAACATAAATAGTGATGATATTTGATATTTGTGGTATCTTTAAATTATTTACCAACATATTAATGTCATTGAATCATAGGCATCTTTCTATCAATGTGACAAATAGCTAAGACAGTCAACTTACAAGGAGGAAAGAATTATTTTAGCTTCTGTTTTCGGAGATTCCTGTCATTCTTCAATTGGGCCATTGATTTTGGTCCTGAGGAAAGCAATACAACTTGGTAGGAAGCACATCATGGAAAAAAGCAGCTCACCACATGTTGGCTGAGAAATGAAAAAAGAAGGGAAAGATTGGGTCTCAATATTCCCTTCCAGAACATGTCCCAGTGACCTAGCCTCCCTCTACTAGGTTTCACTACTTCTGATAACACCACAGGTTTTAGACCAAATTTTCAATACACGGGACATTTAAGATACAAAGTATAAAATAGAAAAATCAAAACTATAGAACATTGGAATAAATTCATATTTCTAAAGGAGAATTATAGCAGTAGTCTAGATGAAATATGCAACAAGAAGTTTCTTTTATTTCTTCCCTTGACCCCATCTGAAACCTAGCAAAAATCATTGTCAAAACCATGTGTGGTGGTACACATCTATAATTCCAGCATCTCAGGAGGCTGATACAAGAGGATTGCAAGCTCAAAGCCAGCCTTAGCAACTCAGTGAGACAGACCCTAAGTAACTTAGTGAGACATGGTCCAAATATGAAAAAGACCACTAGGAAGACCCTGTTGGAGCAATGGGAGCAGCCCCCGCCTGGGACCTACTGGAGGAAGATCCTCCAAGTCCGGAACAGCCCCACCTACCTAAAATCCTTTGAACAGTCTGGGCTTCTGTAGGTCCTAGCAGACAGGAGACAAGTGCTCATGACACCACTGGTAAGACCCTTGTACAGAACAGAAGGGCAGCCCCGAACCCCACACATCCTAACTGAATCCCCAAGTGAAGGTCAAGGCCTCTTTTGGTCCCAAATGGAAGGTACCCATATCACCATCAGTAAGAATCCCATTCAGAAAAGCCCCCGGATGCCTCATGAGCCAGTCAAGCCTTCCTTTTGACCCTCTTCCTTTGGTCCCTGCTATTCAGAACACCCCCAGGTAGATCTGCTATCTTAAGCAGCCCCTGCTCAGCTAAAAGATAGGCCCAAGCCTATTCTGCTCCAGGCACCAGCACATGCCCAGGACTGACTGAAGGAGCATCCCTGCCTGTACCAGCCTTTGACCCAGGTCTCTTCTGGTCCTGGCCTGGCAGGCACCCAGGATAACCCTACCCTCCATGCAGGAAATCTCAAGTCAGATATACAGAGGAAGCTCTTCAAAAATGAAGACTCAAAAAAAGAAAGGGTTACCTCAAATCCAAAACTCCCCTAAAAAGGATGCCACAGATAGGGACTGAGAGGAAAACCTTGAAAAAAATCATCAATTACCAAATGAAACAATGAACTAAAAGAAGATTTAATGAAGGGACTAAGTGAGAAAACTCAAGAGATGAAAAACTCTATTATCAAAGACATAGACAAACTCAAAAAGGAAGTAACAGAGCTAAAATCTGCAATCAATGACAGGAGAGAAACCATGGGACAATTCAATAATAGACTTCAATAGAAAACAGAACCTCAGCTATTGAGGAAAGAACTTCTGACAATGAGAACAGACTGAGCAAGCCAGAGCACACAGATGACAAAAAAGAAAAAAAAAACTCACAAAACACAAACAGAATTTTAAAAATGTCTGGGATGCAATGAGAAGAAACAATTTAAGATTAATTGGGATACAGGAAGAAATTGAAACACAAACAAATGGGACAAAGAACATTTTGCATGAAATAGTGAAGGAAAAAATTTCCTATATAAAAATAGAGTCAGATATGCTCATCCTGGAAGCTTATAGGATACCAAATAGCCTTAATCAAATAAGAAGTTCACCAAAATACATCATATTTAAAATGTACAATAGGGAAATCAAGGAAAGAATATTAAATGTTTCAAGGGAGAAATGTCAAATCACATTCAGAGACAAACCAACAAGAATCGTAGCTGATTTTTCAGCTCAGATTGTGGAAGCAAGATCATGGAAGGATATTTTTCAATGTCTGAATGAACAAAAAATATAGCCCAGAATACTATAGCCAGCAAAACTCATCTTCAGAATTGATGGGGAAATAAGAATTTTGCATGATAAGATCAAACTTACAGGATTTGTAAACAGAAATCTAGCATTACAAAAATTCTTAAACTCCAGATAGAAGATCAAGCAAACATTCCTCAACACCCACAGAGAGAGGAAATTCAGATGCCCCTCACTCGATGAGTGGATACAAAAGCCTTGGTATATATATATATACAATGGAATACTACTAGGTCATTAGAGAAGACGATATTATAGCTTTTGAAATCAAATGGATGTAGATGGAAAGAATTATGCTAAGTGAAATATCCCAATCTCAGAGACTCAAGGGCTGAATGGTTTCTCTCATCTGTGGAAGCTAGAATACATCCAGAAGCAGTATGTTGATGGCAAAGCTAATAATAACTTCAAATTGTATGATTCCTAAAGCAATAGGGGGATGACTGCCTTGGATACCTGGAGGCATAGGGTGGGGG
>PVKS010037536.1:0-18554 GCA_004027875.1 Aplodontia rufa | reverse complement strand
TCAAAGGGTGCCTCTCCATTCCAATGAGCACAAAAATCTTACACCCACATTTTTGTACAAAAAGGGAGGGGAGGGACAGATAAAATAGAGAGGATGCTACAAGCTATAAACATCCTCAATACGGGGGCTGGAGCAGTGGTGGAGCAGTGGCTCAGCAGTTACGGTGCTTGCCCAGCATGTGCAAGGATGCACCATGTACACAATGATGTGTTAGAGCAACGAAAACCAAAAACCACATGAAAAACTAAAATAATAAAATTGATTCTCCCTTTCTCTCTCTCTCTCTCTCTCAATCCTTAATACAAGCCAGACATAGTGGTATGCACTGGTAATCTCAGTGGCTAGGGAGGCTGAGGGAGAAGGATTGCAAGTTCTAGGCCAGCCTCAGCAAATTAGCCAGGACCTAAGCAACTTAGGTCCTAGCTAAGAGATAAGGCTAGGGATGAGGCTCAGTGGTTAAGTGCCCCTAGGTTCAAACCCAGATACAAAAAAAAAAAAAAAAAAAAAATCCTCAATACAAATAGTTTTTTTATATAATTATAAAATATCTACTAAATTTCCTGTCACTTTTCACCCAAAGAGAATGACTCCCTGACATGTGCCACCCAGCAAGACCATCCCCAGATGGCCAGAGAATAGATTCATGTTCTGTTTTGCAGCTGCCATAGGGACATAAGGAACCAGGAACAAATCTAAGTCAGAATGGGAAGGTCTCCATCATGAGTAAAAGACTTTTGTAGAGTTACCTGAAAGTGAAGTGTGTGAAGATTAAGATCATATTTTACATTTGCTTGAGGTCTCCAAGGAATCAGGAGGGCCATTCTTGGGGGAATAGGTGCCCACTCTCCTAGTTCCTCCTGATTCTTCCAATGTCATCTGTTCTGTTTCTCTGCAAGAGCCCTCCAGGTTTCACTAGGCATCCTGCACACACGCTAAGGAGAAAGGGAAGAAAAGCCCATACATGCGTTCTGTTCACAGATTTCATCCCACCTTCCCTTCCACCCGGTGCCGTAGTTCTTCATGCTAATGGCTCTGGGCCTGGAGTCTCCTTCTGCTGAGCAGCTAGACTCCTTCGCTGTGCTCTCCCACTGAATGCAACCATCCCCTACTCCCTCACTCTGGGATATCTGTCTAATGAAGCTTTCATTTTTCCATATTTCAGAAATCGCTGGCAATCCCATATGGTGATAGTATTCTTTCTAGTCTCTGAGTTAAGAGAACTCAGGAAGAAAAGAAGGGAAACATCTGTACTCAGCCTTCAACTATTCAGATCTAGAACCCCATATTAATCCCAATGAATCTGGGTTTCCTCTACTCAGCCATAGCTAAGCCGAGTCACCTCCCACGCTCCCCATCCCCTTTTATCCACCACAACTAAGCCGAGTATACATGCAGGTTAGAATCAGAATCTGAATTGATCGCAGTTAAATGTGAAAAGATTTATTGGCTCCTGTGACTAGGAAGTCCAGAGGTGAGACAAACTATAGGGTTTTTGTTTGTTTAAGTGGTTCAGTGTTATCATGAAGGTTTTGATTGGGACATGGCAAAAACAAAATGAAGGAAAACAAAACAAAACCCAACCATGGTAAGGAAGGAGAACTTGAAAAGCAGAAAGACATTTGACTGGGGCTGGAGCGGGGGCTCAGTGGTTCCAGCGCTTGCCTGGCATGTGTGAGTATGAGAGTTCGATCCCCAGCACCACATACACAATGAAGTTTTGGAGAATCGAAGGCCACATGAAAAACTAAATAAAATTGGTTCTCTTTTTCTCTCACTGTCCCTCTCTCTCTTTAAAAAAGACAAAGAAAGGAATTTGATCCATCATATGCCAGTGTTTAGAGATCCCTGAAAGAAAAGATAAATTAAAAGCAAAAAGGCAGAATCGAACAGAACCCTTAATAATAAGAGGGTTTCTTGAGTCAAAAATTCTTTTTTCCCCCAGGGGTTGAACCCAGGGGCACTTAACCACTGAGCCACATCCCAGCTCTTTTTATTTTTTATTTTGAGACAGGGTCTCCCTAAGTTGCTTAGGGCCTTGCTAAGTTGCTGAAACTGGCCATCCTCCTGCCTCACAGCCTCCCACATTGCTGGGATTACAGGTGTGTACCACCATGCCCGGCTCTTGAATCAAAAATTCTTAATTCTTGGGGCTGGAGCCATGGCTCAGCGGTTATAGCGTTTGCCCAGCATGCGCAGGTTCACGGGTTCAGACCCCAGCACCCACGTACACAACTAAGTGTCTGAGCAATGAAAGCCATGTGAAAAACTCAGTGAAGGTTGATTCTCTCTGTCTCTCTCTCGCTGTCCTTCTCTCTTAAAAAAAAAAAAAATTCTTAATATAGCCTACGAAACTTTCTGTACCAGGTTCCAAAAATCCTAACTCACATCATTCTGTCTCACATTCTAGAAGGCTTTTCAGTGGGGGATGAGAACAGCATAAATAAGGTTAAAAAGAGTGTCAAAGTGACAAAAACATTTGCAATCACATGACTAAGTTATCCCGAATGTACATAATATTTTAGATACTATAGTGCATCAGAAAAAGCCCAAAGTTTAGATTCTAAGAAAAGAAAACAGAAGCTATGCTTCAAAAACCTGTATTACAGGTACTTCATCAGTGTGTGAGACTTGAGCGTGCAGCAGCTGGCAGTGTGCTCCTTGAAGGATCTCTGAATCATGTGAGGTTCCTTAGGTGAGTGGGTCAGGACCCTGTCATGAGACCAGTGGAGGGGAAAATCCAGTCACCATATTTTCTCCAGCACCAAATAAGATGTGGCGATCGCGGGGCAGTGAAGCATGCCAGCTGGGTGGTATCAGTCAAGAAACAACCGCACAGAACATGTTCCAGCCAGGCCTGGGAGATGTGACATACCAGTACGCGAAAAGGAGCCTGGAATTCACGTGGGATGGAAGGTGAATACACGGTTAAGAATAATGTGAGCCGATAAACAACAACCATCACCACTGGTACCATTATATTTCTGACTAGATAAGAGAGAAGGCATAGAATGGACGATTCTTCTTAGCCATTGTCTGGTCCAGTCCCATTTCCAAATTATGCATCATCTTTATAATTTCAAAGGACAAGAATTAAAATGTCTTTTATATAAAAAATTTCACAAATGGATAAAATAAATCTGAGAAGATACATTAGTATATATAATAGATCTACGTAGCCTGGATGTGGTGGTACACACCTGTGATCACAGCAGCTCGGGAGGCTAAGGCCGGAGGATTACAAGTTCAAGGACAGCCTAGCAACTTAGCAAGGCTCTAAGCAATTTAGTGAGAACTTGCCTCAAAATAAAAAACAAAAAGGGCTAAAGCACTCTTGTGTTCAATCGCCAACACCAAAAAAACAGTTCTATATAAGTATTGTAATATATGGCTACTCTCACTAATAATCAAAAAACAAAAAGTAATTCTTTGTTTAGTTGGTTGCTTTACCAGACAGGCAAAGTTTTTAAAAGTAAACATTTTCATGCCCTGTTTTTGACAGTGTATTAAAATGAGTTTTCCACATCAACACACTGTTGGTGGGATTGCAGACTGGTATAGCCACTCTGGAAAGCAGTGTGAAGACCCATAAAAAATTAGGGATGGAATTACCATATGACCCAGCAATCCCACTACTGGGTATTTTCCCAAAAGAACCAGAATTAGCTATTACAGAGAAACAGCTACATCAATGTTTACAGCAGCTCAATTTACAATAGTTAAATTATGGAATCAACCCAGAGGCCCCTCACTGGATGAATGGATCCAAAACTTGTGGTATACACATATAATGGAGTTCTACTCAACTTTTAGAACAGTATCATCACTTTTTGTGGATAAATGGATGGAAATACAAAAAATGCTGATCGAAATAAGCCAAACCCAGAGACTTAAGGGTTGAATGCTTTCTCTTATTTTCATAAGCTAGGGTAAAACCAAGGATAGGTTAAAAGTCAGACAAGTTTACTTATTAGACACAACAAATTGAAAGTATCACATAATCTGGGGAAACTATAGCTATGAAGGGGTGAGGAACAGGGCAGTGAAAGAAAGGAGGGAGGATAAAGAGGGAGGGACAAGAGGGGTTATTAATTCTTGATGATACTCTTGACTCACCAGAGAAGCCAAATACTTCTCATGCAAGCATTTAAAACTTGAAAATTCAAAAATTAATATATACATATATGGACACTTACATATGTAATAGTGGGGCATCACATTGAAGACACAGAAACGGGGAGTGGGTGAAGGGGAGGAGATACCAGATAAGGATTGTGCTCAAGTTACTTTGTCATTAAGTATGCATGTATGAATGTGTAGAAACGAATCCCTCCATATTGTAAGAACATGCTGAAATAATTTTAAAAAAAGAAAGAAAAAAATGAGTTTTCCAGGTGGCATTTTTTCAACATATGCCAAATAAGTGTTTATATCCTTCAATTCAGCAGTCCCACTTCTAGGAATGTAGTTTCAGAAGATTGTATCCACAAAATAGAATATGTGAACAGCTCAAGCACTTTTTTCTAAAAAATTTTTCTGCCTTTGGAACCATGGATTGAACCCAGAGTCACTTAACCATGGAACCACATTCCCAGCTGTTGGAGTAATGAAAGCTACATGGAAAACTAAATAGAATTGATTCTCTCTTTTTCTCTCTCTCTAAAAAAAAAAAAAAATCCACAACATCATTGTTTCTAATAGCTGAATAGAACTCCATTGTGTGTGTGTGTGTGCGTGTGTGTGTGTGTGTGTATACCACAGCTTTGGGATATATTCATCCAGTGAAGGACATCTGGGTTGATTCCATAATTTAGATATTGTAAATTGAGCTGCTGTGAACATTGATTTTGCTGTGTCACTGTAATGTGCTGATTCTAACTCCTCTGGAAAAATACCCATAAGAGGGACAGCTGGGTCTTATGGTGGACCAAACTCTAATTTTTTGAGGAGTCTCCACACTGCCTTCCAGAGCAGCTGTACCAGTTCCACCAATAATGTGCTAGTGTTCCTATCTCCCCACAACCCCTCCAGCATCTTATATGCTATCTGTCTTAAAGGTTAAAAGTCCACAAATGAGTAAATCAAAATTTTAATTGGGGATAGAGCATGTCAAGCTTTCTACCTGACGTCAAAGGAGCTTGAATGGAACTAAGGAACTGGAGAGAAACACCCATACCAAGTAGATACTGTTCATTGGGCTTAGTGCTCCACTCCTGACAGTGAATCCAAGAATAGCATGGAGGCCTTAGCTGTTCATTAAATAGTACTAAGAATAATATCACAGTCACTAAGGGGCCAAGTGCAGTGGCACACACCTATAATCCCAGAGACTTAGGAAGCTGAGGCAGGAGGAACACAAGTTCAAGCCTCAGCAATTTAGTGAGACTCTGTCTCAAAATAAAAAATTTTTTTAAAAGGGCTGGGGATGTGGCTTAGTGGTAAAGCACTCCTGGGTTTAATCCCTGGCTCCAAAATTAAATTAATAAATAGGGCTGGGGATGTGGCTCAGTGGTAAAGCACTCCTGAATTCAATACCCAGTACCAAAAATACACACAAAGAGAACACTAATAACATGGACAGGAGAACTGGCTGCGTAGCTGGAAATTTCCTGTATGAATGAATTCTAGTTTTCCCACATACTAGTTTTGTAAAAGTGGGAAAATTGCTTAATTTTTCTAGGTTTTAGTTCCTATAGTCTAGTCTAGTTGGTTTATTTTCATTTTTTTTTTTATTTTTCTGGTACTAAGGATTAAAACCAAGAGTGCTTAGAGCCTCACTAAGTTGCTGAGGGTGGTTTTGAACTTGTGATCTTCCTGCCTCAGCCTTCTGAGTTGCTGGGATTACAAGCATGCACCACTGTGCCCAGCTTAGTACCTATAATCTAAACTGGATGAAATCATGCCCCCCAATTTTGGGGTGTTGTGATAATGAAAAGTTAAAGTGTGGGGCTGGAGCGGTGGCTAGGCGGTTAGGGCACCACTTGCCTGGCATTGGAACCCCAGCACCATGTACAAAATAAAGTATGGGAGCAACCAAAGCCACATGAAAAACTAAATAAAATTAATCTCTTTATCTCTCACTGTCCCTCTTTCTCTCTTAAAAAAAATAAAGCTAAAGTGTTTAACACAGTTTCTAGCACGTAGAAAGTAACAATAAACATTGGCATCACAAGGATGCTTTCGCCTTCTAATATTTCTTCAAATGTCCTCTCCAGGCTCTGGAGTGAACCATGGAAGCAGGTGACTTTCTCTGTGATTTGGCCTCCATGCCCAGTCTCAAGTGTGTACTTTCCCTTCGTAATACATCTGCTCTGCTACTCTTAAAAAAAACAAAAACAAAAAAACAAGAAAGAAAAAGAAACATGAGGAAGGCCGAAAGTACAAAATGTTGTCACCTTTACGATCTCAATGTGTTCACACTAGAAATGCCTTAAAATACTTTGCTGGAAAATATGATACCTACCGTCTTAATTGACCATTAACCCTATCTTTAAACTACATAAGTAAAGGAGCTGGAGAGGTAGCCCAGCATTGCAGCGCTTACCTAGCCTGTCCGAGGACCGGGTTTGAACCCCAGCACCACATACACAACCAAGTGTCAAAAAAACAAAAACCTGGGGGCTGGAGCAGCAGCTCAGCGGTTACGGCGCTTGCCTGGCATGCGCGAGTACGTGAGTTCAAACCCCAGCACCACATATACAACTGTCAAAGCAACGAAAGCCACGTGAAAATCTGAATTGAAAAACTGCTTCTCTCTTCCTCTCTCTCACTGTCCCCTTTCTTTAAAAAAAAAAATTTAAAAAAATAAATAAGAGTTTATTCTCTCTCTCTCTCTCTCTCTGTAAAAAAATAAAAAACTAAGGGACTAGAGCAGCGGCTCAGCGGTTACAGCACTTGCCTGACGTTTTCGAGTTACACAGGTTCAAACCTCAGCATCACGTAACCAACCAAGTGTCCAAGCGACGAAAGCCACATGAAAAGCTAAATAAAATTGATTCTCTCTCTTTCTCTCTCACTGTCCTTCTCTTAAAAAAAAAAAGCAAAAACAAAAACAAAACTATATAAGTAAAGAACATTGTAAATAAACAAGCAAAATAGAGACCCTACATGAATGTAAACTGGTGTAACTCTTAACTGGTGAAATAGTAGTACAATTGTACAAATATTCATGTCCTCCCAAAACTGATCATAACCCTGGGGTATTTGGGAGATGATTTGCTTATAAGCATAGAACACTTATGAATAGGATTAGTGCCCTTATTTAAACAAACAAATAAGCAAAAAACAGAGAGCTCATTGCCTCCTTCTATCTTGTGAGGACCCAGCAAGTAGACGCCAGCACACATAGAAGACCAGGGGACCTCAGCAGACGTAGAAGACCATAAGCTTGGACTTCCCAATCTCCGAAACCATGAGAAATAAATTTCTGGGGGCTGGAGCCGTGGTTCAGTGGTGGGAGCGCTTGCTTGGCATGTGTGAGGACCCAGGTTCAAACCCCAGTACCACATGCACAACTAAGTGTTGGAGAAACAAAGGCCAGATGAAAAAAATAAATAAAATTGATTCTCTCTCTCTCTCTCTCTCTCTCTCTGAAAAAGAAGAAGAAAGGAGGAAAGAAAAAAAGAAGGAAAGAAAGAAATTTCTGTGCTTATACGCTAGAGTTGGGTTAGAGCAGTGGCTTAGTGGTTACAGCACTTGCCTGGCAAGCATGAGTTCAAACCCCAGCACCACATGTACAACAATGTCTTGGAGCAACAAAAGCCACATGAAAAAAAAACTAATAAATTGATTCTCTCTCCCTCTCTCTCCCTCACTGTCCCTCTCTCTTAAAAAAAAAAAAATCTACGGAGTTTATGGTATTTTGTTATAGTAGCCCAAACAAGTGAAGACCCTGTTAAAATATGTCCTCAGCTCACTCCATTCACGTTCCTGTTTCATTCAGTTTTACACCTTTGCTATTTGTCTGTGTTAATTCACTCATTCTTCCAATTTTCCATTCTTACACTTTGAATTATTTGATCACCTTATAATAAATTCTATTGAGTAGTAGTTTACATTGTTTCTTCTTGGCTGATTCAAAGCACTTGGTACAATTTCCTGTAAATCATCTTCCTCCCATCTCACAAGATGCATTATTTTCAATTAATTCCCAATGAACTCTTAATTGTCCACACTCTGGCAGAGCTAGCAGAGTTAATCCCTATTTAAGCTAATAGGTTCAACTTCTTCAACAAACAAATCTTTCATGAAAGCTGCTGAAAAGCTACAGAGGATGCTCAAGAAAAATGCAATCAACTTAGTGACTCTTTTAACAATGTAACAGCAATGTTAGCAAGAGTATAAGTATTATACCCTGATGATGTTGAAAAGAACACAAACTAATGCCATGTGCTAGGAGCATGTTTGGTCAAGGAAAAAAATGTTGAAGTTGGGATGGTGGCACACACCTGTAATTCCAATTACTTGGGAGGCTAAGGCAGGAGGATATAAAGTTCAAGTCCAGCCTGGACAATTTAGCAAGATTCTGTCTCAAATAAAAGTTTAAAAAGGACTAAGGATACAACTCAGTGGTAGAGCACTTACCTAGCAGGTGTGATGCTCAGGGTTCAATCCCCGGTACTGCAAAAACAGAAAGTTGAAATAATAAGCTTTGCAGCAGTTTGTCTGGCAGGAACTTATCCAACAGTGATCCCAAGAAAGCATACAAACTAAGGTTTGTGGTTTATGTTATAGGTAGCAGACTATTTAAATGAAGTAGGAGTCGTGCATTATTGTTGTCACAGTAAGAATATCTTGAAAATAAATTATTAGGCTGGAGTGTTGGCTCGGCAATTACAGAGCTTGCCTGGCATGCAAAGGGACACGGGTTGAACCCCGGCACCACCTACACAGCGAAGTGTCGGAACAATGGAAGCCACATGAAAACTAAATAAAATTGATTCTCTCTCTCTCTCTCTCATTGTCCCCCTCTAAAAAATAAATTATCAAACCAAGTCACAAAGCTTAGGATCTGAACATCCATTTGTGCAGTATTAGAAGATACAATCATATTTTTGATCACTTGTTTAAAATACATACCTTAAGCAGGGGAATGTATGTGTTTAGCTCATTTTCACAAAGATGCTAAAGAAGCTCCATTGTGATTCTCCTCAGGGAAGTTCCAGACATCTGCTGGTGGGAGACTAGAGGGAAGGGAATTTTATATTTCGTTTTCCCTTTATTTAACTCTTGAATTTTCTTGCCAAGAACATAAATTATGTTTTTATGTCAGCGTGAGTTAGCAGGTAAATGAAATTATGAGTCATTTCTGTTTTCTCTATTTATTTTTGTATATAAATAAAGAAAAATGGGGCTGGAGCAGTGGCTCAGTGGTTAAGGTACTTGCCTGGCAAGCACGAGGACCTGAGTTCAAACCCCAGCACCACATACACAACTAAGTGTTGGGGCAACGAAGGCCAGATGAAAAACTAAATACAGTTGTTTCTCTCTTTCTCACTCTCTCTATATCTCACTGTCCTCTTAAAAAAAATAAAGAAAGAAAGAAAAATGAGGCTTATCATTTTTAAATTTGACAATTGAATTTGTGATGATTAGGAAAGCCTTTTTCTGTCTTTCCATTTCCTTTCGCACAAACTGCTGTTGTACAATAAGTATTTTCTCAAGACAAATGTCTTATGAGGTAGATACCAAAAGGGGCATATATTGTGGTTCAAATTTCATGTCATGAACAAAATTGTCTAATGTCACTTCTAAGATTTTCTCTGATCTATCAATCCACCAAGTTAAACAGCTAAAATCATTTCCAAAACAAATCCTTTTGCAGTCAGCAAAACAAGCAATTACATGAATAAGTTTTTCCACTTGGCCTATTTTTCTGCCCCTGGTTATTAATCAGTTTCAGTGACTACGTTTTCCATTTTACATCCACTTTCAGGCACTACTCCAGGTGGCCAAACATTTCACATTACGTAAATAAAGTAAAATGAAGCCTTTTCCATTGAGCAAATGGATATACTTCACCTCTAATTCCCTCCCAGATCACTGAAAATTACACACGGTTTCTATGAAAGGACATTCAGTATTTTCATTCCATTTAGCTAAATGAAATTTATTTAAATAAAATATTACTCTAATAATCTTAACGAAATGATTGAGTGAATTTCAGTGGACGCCCTGTTATTGACCAGCCCTTCCAGCCCCTTCTCTTGCTGGTTGTGTTGCTAACTTATCTCTTCTGAATTCAAAGTATGGAGAGGGTCCCTTCTGAAAAAGCTCTTTCACAAAATGATTCTTTAGGACACTGGTTCTTAACTGGCTGCACAGCAGAATCACTATTTCTTTTCACGTGTATTCTAGACATATTCAAGCAGAGAATCTGATTAATGGATATAGAATGGTACTGGTATTTCTAAAGATCCCCATGTGAGGGCTAGAGCGGTGGCTCAGCAGTTGGAGCACTTGCCCTGGCATGTGCAAGGACCTGTGTTAGAACCCCAGCACCACATATACAACTAAGTATTGGAGAAACAAAAGCCAGATGAAAAAATAAAATACAATTGATTGTCTCTTTCCTTCTTTCATATCTCTCTCTCCTTCTCTCTGTTTGAAAAAGAAAAAAAGAAAAGAAAGATTCCCCATGTGATTTCATTGGGCTGGACATGTCTTGGCCTTTAAACATTTTTTTCCAGGGCTGGAGCAGTGGCTCAGTGGTTACAGCACTTGCCTGGCACATGTGAGTACATGAGTTCAAACCCCATACACATCCAAGTTTGGAGCAATGAAAGTCACATGAAAAGCTAAATAAAATTGATTCTCCATTTTTCTGTCTTTCTCACTGTCCCTCTATCTTTAAAAAAAAAAAGAATTTTTTCCATCTTAATTACATTTTGTTTAAATTTAGTCTATGTCCTTACGATGAGTAGATTTCTATGGACTGAACTTGCATTAGCAATCACGTGGCTGAAACAGATCTACTCACATCACCTCTCATCATCATTATAGGAATTGCAGTGTTGTTAAGATCACCAGTTCTTCCTGTCCTAACCCGAAAGGCTAGCAAACAGCCAGGGCATTCAGATACTTTTAAACTTTTCCAGGAGATAACTCTGTGCAGCGAAGGCTGAGAAGCACTCCACAGGGACTGATGCTTATAGTTTTAAGTCCTGACCTGTCAATTACAGTCCCCAGCTTTTTCCCAAAGAGATCCCAAAGGACACCTAGCTGCAGTATAATGACAGAAAAGGACATACACCGCACCTAATGTATGCACATATTCTTCTGTTTTAGAATTTTAGTTTGAAAATAACCAAGTTAGTATTCATTTCTAAAAGAAAGTATTTTTCACTCATCAATACAGGGCCAGCCTTAGGAAAAGTTAGTTTGGAAAATGTTTTCCACGGCTCCCTCTCAACTTGTACGTTCAACTTTCCTTTCTTCTCTCCTCAGGGTCTTCTTTGATGGCCAAGAACTTCTGTCACAATTGTAGGGCACTTTGCTTTCAGGTAATTAGCTAAGACACCGACTTTCACAAGCATAAAATACTCTCTTACAGTGTGTAGAGTGTCCTAATGAAATGACATGTTGTCTGAAATGCATACCCATCTCTTTTCATAAAATGATGAATCCCAGTCCCCCCAAAAAAGAACAGAAAAAATAAAACCCATGGAGAGTGACTAGACTATATTTAATAGGGCAGGCTATGGAAAGATTAAGTTCCGTTCCAGAAATACCACGTAGCTCTTGCTATTCATCAAAATAGTCATGGTTCTGGACCAAGATAGAAATAGGCAGTCAAAACTAAATTTCCATAGGAATTTTGTACAGTCTTGGCATGTCTGATACTGTTCCGATTTTTTTTAATCAATTTTATTTATTTTTTCATCTGGCCTTATTTCTGTCACTTAGTTTTGTATGTGGTTGGGGTTTGAACCCCGGGTCCTTGTGCATGCCAGGCAAGTGCTCCAACCGCTGAGCCACTGCTCCAGACCAACTGTCCTGATTTTTTTTTTTTTTTTAGAGAAACAACTTTATTTAGTTTTTCACATGGCCTTAGTTGCTCCAACACTCAGTTGTGTACGTGGTGCTGGGGTTTGAACCTGGGTCCTCGTGCTTGCCAGGCAAGCGCCGAAAGCACTGAGCCACCGCTCCAGCCCAACTGTCCTGATTTTTATCAAGGAAAAAATCCCCATCCAGGAAATCCCTCATTCCTGGCTGACTCACCCTCTCACGGTGATCATATCTGTAGTTTGTTTTGTCTGATTTTGGCTTTTTTTTTTTTTTTTTGTACCAGGAATTGAACCCAGGGGTGCTTAACCACTGAGCCACAACTCCAGCATTTTTTTATTTTTTATTTTTTATTTTGAGACAGGTTCTCACCAAGCTGCCTAGGGCTTTACTAAGTTGCTGAGGCTGGCTCTGAATCTGCAATCCTCCTGACTCAGCTTCCCCACTTCTGGGATTACAGGCATGCTCCATAGCACCCAACCCTATCCCTTCTAATTCTTTATTTTGAGACAAGGCCTCACTCATTTGCTGAGGACCTCATTAAGTTGCTAACACTGGCTTTGAACTTGTGATTCTTCTGCCTCAGCCTACCAAGCCACTAGGATTACAGGCAAGTGCCACTGTGCCTGAATTTGCTGCTCAATTTTATTTTAATGTGTTACTTATTGCTATGATACTGTTTTCTCAGTCTGGTTATGAATCACTAAATTTTTAGTAGCTGAATTTTGAATGGTTATTTCTAAAGAAGTTTGATTTCTCTTGCGTTGGGGATGGAACTCAGGGTCTCATGCATGCTAGGCAAGTGATTTACTACTGAGCCACAGCCCCAGGCCTTTTTAAAATTTTATTTTTAATCAGGATCCGGCTAAGTTTGTCCAGGCTGGCTTCAAATTTTCATTCTACTCCCCTAGTCTCCAAAAGTAGCTGAAATTTCAGGTATGCATCACTATACCCACCTCGTTTCTTCCTTTTTAAGTTTAAGTCTTGTGGCTTAACTTTTGTTTTTGAACATCTTTTTGCTTCCTATTCAAATTCTCTTTCTCATCACAGTTCATTTATATTTCTATATTTATGTATTTGTATTTGCTTATAATATATAATACTACAGAAAGCAATAATGGAATTATGCTGTACATACAAATTTATATCCTGCTGTCTTGAGATGAAATTAAGTAATATTATGAGAGAATATTTTTAAAATATGTATAAGATAACTGATTAATAAAACATAATAATGGGGGCTGGAGCAGTTGCTCAGCAGTTAGAGCACTTTCCGGGCATGTGCAAGGACATGGGTTCGAACCTCAGCACCACATACACAACGAAGTATCAGAGCAATGAAAGCCACGTGAAACTAAAATAATAAAAATTGATTCTCTCTCTCACTGTCCCCCTCTCTTAAAAAAAAAAAAAAAGCCATAGTAATGTATCATCTCCAAATTTTAAAACTGGGACATTAAAATATCTTGAAGTTCATTTGCTTTGACAAGTATCTCTTTTTCCTTCTCTGCTGCAATCACCTATTCTCAGCAAGGTTGCCCTCAGCTCTCTTTCCAATTCCCCTCTACTCTGTCTTGTGTTTCAGGGAAACATTTTCCCAGTTTCCTTTGCCCTCCAGTTTCCCAATGGGCTACATAATGGGAGACAGAGGACAATGGCAGGATGACAGCTTCTCCTTGTCTCCTGAGGTATTTCCAGCAAAGCCAGCCTCTTCTCTGCAGGTCCAGCTCCTGCCAGATGGCTCCTCCCTTCAGGATCCCAGTCCCCACTGCGCAATGCTAATCTTACCTTTAGCACCAGCCTAAGGTCAATCCTCTTGGCTCTGACATCACCTTCTCCATTACCCTCCCAGTCCTAGGGGATTACTGGGCTGCTACTCTTGAGCTGCAGACTCATTATGCCTGGTTTGGCTCCTATCATCTTTGTAGTCAATTACCTGCATTAAATCATCTCTGCTTGAAAGACCAAGAATAGTTTCTGATTTATAAGCAGACACTAAAAGCTCTTCTATGTCTCACTTGCTAAGAAAACGTAGCATGCTTAATTGTTTAAATGTTATTAAACGCACATTCCACTTCTTGCATGATGATTGTTTTTCCTCCTTTATCTTCTTAATGTGATGAATTACATGTATACTTTTGCAGGTTTTCTTTCCTAAAAAAAATTGTCTTCATTGAGTGCTTACTAAGAGTTCATATCAAGCAATATCTTTGATTTTGAATAAGTGGCTTTTTTAGAAATGGTTTCTTTTGTTGAATTCTGAAAATACATCAGTTTGTTGCTTTAATCATTCTTCTGCTGATTGTGAATCTCTAAGGAAGGAATATAAAGAGAAATATATAATTATGTCACTTATATCAAAAAATATATTTATAGTGATGGAATAAACCCAATTTTCGTACTATATTGTATTTTTTATAGATTGCTAAACTTAGTTTGCTAATTTCTAATTTACAATTTTTTCTACAAGGTTATGAAGAAAGATGGCCTATGATTTCTTGTATAATGTAAATATCAAGGTCATGTTCACACATGAACTAACAAATGCACCTTCTTTTTCCATTCTGAAATAGCATTTGGAAGACGGAGATAATCCAGTCCTTGTAAACCTTAAGTAGACTTTACCAGTAAAAATATCTAGGCCTACAGGTTCACTTTTTTTTATTTATTAGATGTATATAGAGATACAATTGAGAGGGAAACATTATCAAACAATCAAGAACCAATGTATATATACTTAGTTATCCAGGGCTAATGCCAAATCATGGATGCCCAGCTTGGGTTCCCCCATTGCTGTTTCCCCCAGAAGAACTCCTGCATTAAATGGATATCTCATGGAGGACAGAGATCTGCTTCTGGGATGGTTCCCCCATATTCCCACTCTCCAGTCTCCTAGGATCCTGTTCTTCCTACACCCTACCCCCTCCCCATCCCCGCAGGTTCACTTTTTGAGGGAAAAAATTTGAACTTCTAATTACAATTCTTTACTAGGTTAGAAAACTTTAGGTCTTCTATTTAATCTTGAACATTTATAAATTTGATTTATAAAAAATCTTAGATATTATTTTCATCATTATAACCTCCCCCCAATTCTGTTTTACTAAACCAAATTAAATATAGATTCTCCTGATTTCTTTTTCTTCTTTTTTTCTTAAAGAGAGAGAGACAGTAATAGAGAGAGAAAGAAAGAATCAATTTTATTTAGTTTTTAATGTGACTTTCGGTTCTCTAAGACTTCGCTGTGTACATGGTGCTGGGGTTCAAACTCTTGTACCGGTGCATACCAGGCAAGCACCATAACTGCTGAGCCACCACTACAGCCCCCTCTCCTGATTTCTTAATCTCTATTTCATGTACCCACATTGTTTCCTCCCTGGACTCTATTCAGCATAATTTCCTTATATCTAACTTCCAATTCAATTATTTTCTCTTTGTTTCTATCTAATATGGTAACCTAGCCATTGAGTTTTTAGTTTACCTTGTATTTCTATTTCTAAAGATTTCTTGAATTCAGTTCCAAATATGCTTGATACATTATATATTGTATATATTAACATAAATTAGAAATGACATATATACATATATATACAGATGTATGTATACATTATATATACATATATATCCTATTTCTAATTTATATTCCTGACATACCTTATTGATGTCTTCAAACATAGTTAGCATAATTTTATAGTCATGAAATAATTTGAATATCTGTAATCTTATGACTATAATTCTAGTCTGCTTCTGCTCATGTTTGTAACCTCTTAAGTTTTGTGATAGTCTTACTTTCTCTTATTTGATGGAATATTATATGTGGTCATTTTTTGAGAACTGAGATCAATTTGGATTTCTCCAAAGATACTTTGTTTTTGTTTTGCTGGGTGACTTGGAGATAACACCAACCAAGGACTATAAACTATAAAATAAATTCTTCTTGAAGTTTTTTTAAATGACACATATGGAATATAAACCACAAACTCATATGATGATGGCTTTGTGATTTTTATTTACCTATCACTAGCACTGAGTTTTGAACAGAAAAAATTCCTATTTGACTACCTCTAAGAGGCAGGGGTTTTTTTGTTGTTGTTGTTTTGTTTTGTTTTTCTGTTTTGTTTTTTTCCTAGTTTGCTGTTTCACTGAAATTACCAACCTTTACAGTCCCGACATTAAGCAGCTTTCTCCTGTAAGAGAGAACACTGAGAAGATACTAGGCTTTGTCTCCCTTTCTTCCATACCCAGGTAGACATAAAAACTGAAGCCCAGGGGAATAGGGACAGCACTGCCTTCACATAAGTCTCTGTTTTGATGCTTGCAAAATTCTCTAGATTCATGTATTTCTCTCATGGTTAGCCAATGGGGTTTATCTTAATTTCTTTTCAACTCAGCAACCAACTTTAAAAATATGACAGGTAGAGTACTTGTCTAGCATGCACAAGGCCCTGAGTTTAATTCCTAGTATGGCAAAAAAGAAAAAATAAATTACAAGTACATTTGATCTGGTATTTGTAGATTTTATACAGCAGAGTGATAATTTAGCAAATATAGTGTACCATATTGCTATCAATGGAAATCTCTTGGTTTTCAAACTATTATAGCACATCATTTTATTGCCATTAATATATTTCATAAATGTATTTTCAAGTAACTTCACAGCATTTTGTTATCATATATTTAACTAATTTACTCTTCATGTTTTTTGAAAATAAAAGTTGTTCTCAACTTTCATTTTTATGTGATGCTTCAATAAACATCCATCTACAATGCATTGATGATTTCCTAGAAAGCAATTAGTGAATCACAGTCTTTTTGGTTTTTTGTAGTAGTGGCAGGATTAGCACTCTACCATGGAGCTACATCCCCAGCTGTTTTTTAAAATTTTCAGTTAGAGACAGGGTGTCACTAAATTGTCCAGGCTGGCCTCAAACTTACAAGCCTCCCACCTCAGCCTCCCAAGAAGCTGGAATTACAGGCATGTGTCATCATACCTGACCCAAGATCATTTTTGAGACTGGAGACACGTATTTTCAAACTGCATCTCAGAAATAATGCTACCAACTTCAACTCTGATCAGCTACATGGACAAGTGCCCATTTCACTCCACCCCCACCAATCAAGCTACTGTTCTCTTTATTTTATTTTTATTTTCATTTTTTGGTAACAGAGATTGAATCCAGGGGCATTTGACAACTGAGTCACATCTCAGCCTTTTTGTGTGTTTTATTTTGAGACAAAGTCTCGCTCAGTTGCACAGGACCTTGCCAAGTTGCTGAGACTGACTGAACTCACCATCCTTCAGCCTCAGCCTCCATAGCCACCACACCTGGCTAAGTTATTGCTCTTTTTATATATATATCTGCAAAGAATTTAGAAGTTGTCAGTATCGTTCCAACTTGTGTTTCTTTGTTTACCAAAGAAGTAAATTACTCAGCATTTTGTCATCCATTTCAAACACAACATACATCTTTTTTCATATGCTTTTTTGTTGTAGCATAAATCCTAAATTACTACTTTGTTCATCCAAAATTGTTTCCAAAGCAAATTTATATATTACTCTATTCATACATTTTATGGTAGATTTTGCCCTTGTTTTTACACCTTGAAAAATCTGGCAGATTAATTTATTTTTATTTCTTTTATTTTTATTTTTTTAAAGAGAAAGAGGGAAAGTGAGAGTTTTCATATGGTTTTCATTGCTCCTACACTTCGTTGTGTACGTGGTTGGGGTTTGAACCCGTGTCCTTGCACATGCCAGGTAAGTGCCGTGACTGCTGAGCTACAGCTCCAGCCCCCAGATTTATTTATTAATTATGAACAGTTTATCATGCATAATGTCTTCATTTGAAAATACTCTTAATAAATCTAAATTTCATCAATCTTCCTTTAAATAACTCTACAGAATTTCCTCTAATTTAAATAAATACACATAAAGTTCTTCCAATTCCTTTTGCTCCTGGACTGCTACTCTCTTTTTTCCTCCATAAATAAATAAATAATTTTAGTTCCAGTCTCTGCGATACACTATTTTTTACTCCCATCTTCCCACAACCATTTAAAGATTCAAACTGACATTTTCTCCTTTCTCATTTCAAGTTACCAGCGTGTCAAAACCTAAGAAATCTCATCAAAGGTTTAGCAACCCATCCTCTACTGACTTATCTTTTACTTCAGTTTGATCTTCCTTATTCCCATTCAACATACTTTTCTTTTCTTTCTTTCTTTTTTTTTTTTTTTAAGAGAGAAGGACAGTAAGAGAGAGGGAAAGAATCAATTTTATTTTTTTAGTTTTTCATGTGACTTTCGTTGCTCGGACACCTCGTTGTGTATGTGGTGCTGGGGTTTGAACCCACGTCCTCGCGCAAGCCAGGAAAGCACCATAACCGCTGAGCTACCACTCCAGCCCCAACATGTTTTTCAATATATAACGCTTCAAACTTTTTTTTCTCTAATGCATTTCTCCAAATAGTAGCCATAACCTTATTTTCCCTCATTCAGGAAAAAAGAAAGAAAGAGAAAGAAGAAAGAAAGAAAGAAAGAAAGAAAGAAAGAAAGAA
>PVKS010037535.1:0-18561 GCA_004027875.1 Aplodontia rufa | reverse complement strand
CTCTTGCCATGATCCCTCATAGGTAGAATGTGTGTCAATACCCCTTACTTGGGGTCTTGGATTTATGACTTGCTTTATACAATGTAAAATGAGTGGGCATAAATACACCTTGCTGTAGTAGAAGCTTTGAGCTCATTTCCTGTTCTGTCTGAGTCTGGTTTGGACTTCTTAGCCATGAGAACACTGAGGTCCACTGCTGTTGCTCTTCTAGCCTGGGATGGGAATAAAAGGATGCGTCCAGCTGAGTGAAACCCAGCTGAGTCAAAGAGGGTCTGTGAAGGCCCTGCCAGCTGACAGCCTTTCAACAGGAAGTAAGTGTGTGTTGCAAGCCACTAAGACTTAGGGGGTCCTTGTCACCACAGCAGAAGTTGACTAATATAGTGTCAAACCCAGGACTCACTTAGACTTTATAACAACACTTGGAAATATATTCTTCTTATCATTCACAGTCTATAGCCGAGGAAACCAGGAAGCAGAGAGGTTGACTAACTCAGAATTCTACAGATCTAGTAAGTGGTATACTTAGGAATTAAATTCAAGTTGACGTCTAGACTCCAGAGTCCCCTTGCTTTCCAGCATTTCATTGAATAAATGTGGATAAGAAGAGGCGATGTGACATTTTAGTTTTAGCTCAAGTGTCTATATTTTAACAGACACTTTCATAAGTTAAAAATGAGATGACCATATGTCCTATTTTGCCATAGATGGTACTGGGTTAGGCCTGATATTCTAGCATACTTATTCATGGCTTCTTCTTTTACTCTTAGTATGTCCCTATTTGGAAACTTATGTTTTCCCACTTAAAACCCATGTCCTGCAATGGCAGCGTTTGAACAATCTCCTTCCACACCATCAAACTAATCATCAGGCAAGCCCTCTCTTATGTGACCCCCATGCCAATATCATCCATGTCCCTTGAGAATAGGTTTTATGATCGTCCCTAGGAAAGGTCTCTTCTGTAGGTGAAATCTAGGACTCTGACTACATCTGGGGCCTTGAACACCGAAATAAAAATGTCCAAGATGGAAATGGCTTATCAACCTGATACCATGGACCCTCAGATCCTCTTACTTTGAGCTGGGGATCATTCAAATAAGCAGATAACAGAGAATTGTAGACAAATGAGAGGAAATGTATATGGGCAAATATTCTAAGGAAGAGGAAATGGAGGTGATCACATATAGTCCTACTGGTACTTACAGGCAAATCAAGTGGTCGGAGAATCAAACCTCTGCAGAAGGGAGGGCTGGGGCAAAAGGTAGACTGTCTACCCCACACAACAGCTTCCAATGGTCTCCCTTTTAAAGCCTCTTACTGATTTAAACCAGAACCTCTACAATCAATTCTAAGACTATTCAAACCACATTCTCCAACCTAATACAATCGTTTCAAGTCTTAATTTAAAAAGCCAGCACATGTTTCATTTCATTTATGCCTCAGGTATAATCTTGTACCACCACAGCTTCACAAGGTTGCACTTATTAAAGTCTTTTAGAATGCACCTTCCAACCAGGCTATTGCATCTTAGATTTTTCTATTGATAAGTTTCTCTTTTTCCCCTTGAAACAATGATCGTCTAAAACAATAACCACGGCACCCTCCCTTGCTTTCTTAGATTCATTTCCTGTACTACAATTATAGATTTAATTATTGCCATCTGTTGATGAAGAATACGGAGGTGGAGTTGATTGAAATCCAACATTTGTCAGAGACTGTGTTTTACTGGGCTGCCATCTTAATAATTTTGGGATCAGGTTGAGATGTCACTCGTATCTGTTTCTCATCTGAGAAAGAGAGAACAGGAAAACTAAACAACTTTCCCAAAGTCAGGTTGAGGTTCTGAGTGCAGATCTTCTGGTCTCCCAAAGCTCCGCTCATTCGCTCGTTCCTTTGGTTTAGATACTCATCTGGTGTCTGCTCTAATTCACACTGAAACCACCTTATGGCTGCTGAGCTAGTGTTAGTGGCTCCAGCAAGAGTCTGCTGACCTTACCAGTGAGCGCAGAGACCGGAACCCTGATTCCACCCATGTTGGTTTGATTTGTTCTTTCCATCTGCTGAGACGTGCCCGATGGTGTTCACAAAGTGGGTGCATCAATGTGTAGATATTTCCTACACATTTTGATATATTATCAAAAAATGTTTTCCAATTTACTACATGATTGCTTTCTTGAGCCTATGGGTTGAATATTTTTTCAAAGCAAATTAGTATGTTCATGTTATTTGTTATTTATTTCTAGTAAATTAAGAGAAATAAGAGAACATGGGCTGAATAATTGTAGCTATATGTAATTTTTGGCCTTCTCTCTAAGCTTAGTATATAAATGGTCCAAGAGCACTTGGGGGAGAAGTGGATTTTGCAGCTGTGATGGGTAGTGTCTCCATTGGTCAGACTTGTTGTGCTCTTAAAATCTTATAAATACTTTCTAATAATTTTGTCTGTTTTCCTATCATTGTTGATAAGTTGAGTTATGGTTTTCTCCTATGTCTTGGTTTAGTTTTTTCTTCTTTTAATTTTGACATTTTTGAGGGGAGAGGGGTCATGTATTTAAAGACATGCTAACAAGTACACACAAATTTAAAATATTCACTTTTTCCTAATGAATTTAATCTATTGCTATCACGAAGCACTCTTTCTTTGAATCTACTACTGTGATAAAGTGATCTCCTTTATCTTAGCAATCCTGCATTTGGTCTTCAGGTCCTCTGTTGTGATGTAGGAACATCAGCCTTTCCTGTATCTGGTATTAGTTGTACCATGCCTTCTCCTGTGGTTTTATACTAGATTTTTATATGTTGTAGAGGTGTCTATGTTGTTCTAGGTTGCAGAGGTGTCTATCACAACCTGCACACAGGATTTTCTTTCCTCTCTTATCATGAAAATATTTGCCTCATAACTGGTGTAGTGTTTTTTTCCCTTAGTACATTTATTTATTTTTTATTTTAAATCAACTATCTTATTTTCTGTGTTCTTTCTGCCTCATCTGGTTTTATCCTTTTAATAGTTATTCCAGAAATTATAACATACTTAATATCTTGTCAAAATCATTATTTCCCATACCTCTGATCTTCCACCTAAAATAATTTTGCTTGTACTTGAGATATATCCTTCAAAATTTCCCTTTAATGAAATTTGAATGGTGATAAAGTTCTTGTTTTTGTTTGTCTGAAAGTTTCCTTACTTTGTTTTCATTTTAAAAATACATTTTAATGTGTGTAGAATTATAAGTCATGAATTATTTTTTCCGACACTTTGAAGACACTATTTCTTTGTATCTGCTGAGATATTAGCCAAGAGTTCTTCTGCTGATCCTTGGAAAATGTGTAATTTTTCTCTAGCTCCTCTTAATAGTTTGTCTTTATCTTTGATTTTTTGAAGTTTACTTATAATGTGTGAATTTTAAGTTTATTTTGCTTGAGATTTGCTATGCTCCTTTTAGCTTTGTCCTCTTGGTATTTTAACTTTCTTTTTCTGCTTTTGATTCTTTATGCTATGCTCTGGGTAATATCCAATTCATTAACTTTCTCTTCAGCTATGCCCAATTTGCTGGTAATTGCATGCAAGAAAAGCATTGTTTTAAACAATTCATTTTGGAAATTGTTATTTATGCATAAAAAGGAATAACCATAAAATGAATCTTGTATGTCTATCGTTTATCTTCAATAACTAATAAGACATGGCCAATATTTTTAACTTACATTCTTCATCCCCCATTATTGACTTTTAAATCTCAGCTATTTTTTTAGTTCCAAGATAATCTATTTGTTTCTTCTTCAAATCTGCTGTCATCTTTCATAACTTCAAGTTTTCTACTAATAATTTCAATTTTACAATTTTTAACTCTTTAAACAAATAGGCACACCTCTCATCATTTGTTGGATTTTGAAAAACCTCATGCATTTGCATGTTTATATTTTGTTTGTTATTTTCACTTGTTCTGTCATATGGTGCTTTATCTTTGCTGGCAAATATACTTGGAAAAAAAGAGAAGAATAAACTAAAACTTAGGATAGGACATTTTCTTTCAAAGAGGATTGCAGTTGTTCTTCCCAAGCTCTGGGCACTAATAAGGGACCACTGTTAGTCACATCCTATGCTAATCCCATCCCACTTAGGAGGTTCCAGCTCCACTGTTTAGGTCTGGACCAACAAATGGGTGTTGCTCTCATTGGAGATTTCAGTTTTTGGGGGCTATTATTCTGTGAGAGTGGGTCTTCTACAAGACTCCCCATGTGCACTCTGGGCTCTGATTTGCTTCCTTTTCTCATTCCACGAAACAACCAAGACCAAAGTTTAAATCTGCCATAGGTGATATGTTCTCTCTGAAACAAGTTGCTGCCCTGCTAGATTACCTCCCTAGTTTCCCTATTCATAAACTGCCTTGATTTCTTACTTCTTATTTTATATTTTTAATATTTTTAAAAATAATTTTAACTTGTTTAATTAGTGTTTTCGTTTGGTCCACATGAAAGAAAATAAATGATTTGAATCTCTTTGGAGTTAGAAGTGATTAATCTCTACATAAGTAACTGAAAATAGTGTCGGTCTCTTCTTCTGAATTTGCAGAGAGCCAGCCGCTCTGCCAGACATCAAAGTCACTGCATAATGAGAGGAAGTGAGGAACGTAAGTTAAAAACCATTACTCATGCATTAATAGTCGTTGAAGATCAATAACAGGCATGTCAGATTTATTTTATGGTTCTTCCTCTTTTGTATGTGTTTGAAAATTTCCATACTGAATATTTTATTTTTTTAAGAGAGGAACAGTGACAGAAAGAGAGAATTAATTTTATTTAGTTTTTCACATGACCTTCATTGCTCCAACACTCTGTTGTGTACATGGCGCTGGGGTTTGAACCTGCGTCCTTGAGCATGCCAGGCAAGCACTGCAACTGCTGAGCCACTGCTCCAGCCCCATAATGAATATTTTAAAACAAAATTTTCCTTGTTTGAAATTACCAGCAAAATGGGCACAGTTAAAGAGAAAGTTAATGAACCTCTGGATGGAAAGAATGGCAAAGTCACATGACAAAGGATTTGTTTGCAGAGATGGGAGGAATTATAACAGCTTTTAAAAAGCAATTTCCTAGAGTCCACACTCTAATGATAATAATTCACAGCCTTATCTCATAGAAAATGTTCTCAAGCCTTCCATCAAAAACTTATCTCAGGACTGGAGTGGTGGCTTAGCTTGTCTGGCATGTGCAAGGACGCAGGTTCAAACTCCAGCAACACATACACAACAAAGTGTTGAAGCAACGAAAGTCACAGGAAAAACTAAATAAAATTGATTTTTTTCTCTCTTTCTCTCTTTCTCACTGTCCCTCTCTCTCTTAAAAAAAAAATCTCAATTTTGGTATCAGGTTCAATCTCCAGATCCTTGTGATTTTAATCAGATCTGGATGTGAAAAGGCTTCTGAGCTATTCTTGATCCAGATGTTGGGGAAGAAAACACATGTGATTTTTTTCCCTCAACCCCGCGACACTCAGTGTGCAAAAGAAATGCAACAGTAGACAGTGATTAGTCTTCATTAAAGCTGAAATCTAGCTTGGAACCTGTCACCTCATCCCTCCTCCAGGGACAGGGGACGTGCCTTCCTGCTTTCTAGTAGTGATTGGTCACCCATTTTCCTTTTTAGCTGTTGACACTGTCTTATGTCACTGCCCACTGATGGCTACATTTGGAAGTGATCTATCATATTTTTCAATTATCTCCATTATTGATAAAATCTAGAGAAGATATTCAAAGTCTGTGGATATAATCTTTGATCAAGTATGTTTATCAACTCTTTATTGCTTATGCATGTATCAACAATAATCTGAATTGCAGAAGTGGTTTTGTGTTTTAGTTCAAAGAAGCATATTATTCTGTCTGCGACGATCACAATGTCCTAGTAGGATTCTTGCCATGTAGATATACTACCTTTTACATAGATTAATGGAAGCTATCTTCAAATAAACAGTATGTGGGACAAATGAGTATATTTCACTCAGTTGCTAACTTCATGGATACTCTCCAGCAAATCTAGCTCCACTTCGAAGCATCTCTTGAGGCCCTGGTAGGTTGTACAACCACTGTAACTCCACGGAAGCACTTTGCTGTATGCTGGGAGAGGCAGAAAGCAATGACTCAAGAAAGAATAGCCAGGCTACAACTGCAGGGATGAGCAGAGCCTTCCCAGAAGAGGGAGCGGCCTGATCAGAGGTATGGGAACTGAGCTTAGTGAGATGACAAGAAAATGGGGCTCAGGGCTGTCTCCTCATGGGAGTCGGGCAGCAGTGCATGGTGATTAGGAGCCACACTGCCTGTGTTCCCCAGCTGGTACCTACAAGCATGGTGACCTTGACCTTCACTTTCCTTAGCTTATAATACTGATGTACATGGTCATTATTCTCTAGAAAAACTGAACCAATGAGATTAAAAAGAGAGAGAGAAAATTTTTCTTTAAGGAATATTATTTCACCAAATATCTGGCACCAAGGCCCAACCAAATTATATATCACACCACCTCAAATATTATAAGACCTAAACAATGTACGTAAGTCATTTAGAGTAGCATTCAATAAACTGTAAGCACTCAATAAATGCAAGTTGCTTCATTCAGAATGCGCAGTGCGTTATAAAAACAAGATGAGAGGTGAGATGGAGAAGCGCAGGGCTCAGGCCGTTTCGGCACTGTGCACCATGCTACAGAACTTTCCTTTGAGACTTTGGGGGAACCATGAAGAGTATGATCAGATTTTCACTTTAGACAGATTTCCATGACAATAGTTTGCAAGACAGAATTGACGAATTGCAAGTTGGAAGACAACCTGCATTAGATAGGACACTAGCATAACATTTTATATTACTTGTTAGAGAGCTAAAACGACATTGCCCAGACCACCTGCAGCAAGAGTTCTGGATGCTCCATTGGTGGAGTGCATCAAGTGGTCATGTGACTTCACATGCTTGTCATGGGATAGATGTCACCAGATTCTCCAATCTCCTTGTGTTTGCAAACTCTCCAAAATCAAGCAAATGTGAATAAAATTGTGGGTTACAGAAGGTTCTAAAGAAATACGTAAGTCGCATGAGAAGGTGGTTCATACCCCCAGCACCTACTCCAGCTGCATTGCCACTTCTTCTTCCACCTAATCCTATGGTAATGGGACATTTTCTAAGACTGGCAGAGTGAGGAAGAAAAAAGTAAATCCTTCTATATAGATGATTTCACAACAAAAGCTCAACCATCTAGAAATAGAGTTCTGTAATATTATAGACAGACTAAAAGGTGACCCTAAAAGTCAATGGGGAAATTAATCTCTCCTTTAAGCAAATTTCAGTAAATTCATGTGTTTTCCTTTTTTTCCCTAGAAGAAAGGAAAAATAGCCAGACATATGGATGTACACCAGTTCAGTAGAAGCTCATGCTTTGGATATACGGTTAGATGTTTGGAAGAAGGAAGGTTAAAGACAACTTGGGAAGTTGCATGTGAATGGACTTCCCAGAATGAGAGGACACAGATCATATTTTGTGTTCCATTAGACTGGTCCCTTAGGCACCCTCCACATATCCCCAGTACTCAGGATAAGGTAGACCATTCTCTGGATATCAGCAAGCTCCTTTCTCTAATCACACCAGGGTTCTTTTTAATCGGATACATTGGTGGGGTAACCAGACTGATCTCGATACCCCAATTGCTGTCATATCAATCTTCAATAATGCAGGCCAGTGCTGAACACCTGGGAAGCCATGATACCCAGGGAACAGCCGTGTACCTAAAGGCAAGTTGATTATATTGGAACCCTTTTTCCTCTTCAGACTCAGCAATTACCTTTCATGTAGATTTACCTCCACCTACTTGTTCAGTGCTTTGGCCCACAACATCCTTTTAACACCTGCTGAAAGTCTCATTCACACTTAAAATATTCCAGTTTTTAGTTTTTATCATTAGGAATAAATATAAGTTGAATACCACCTATTTCATTTTAGCTATTTAGGAAAAACAAATACCCTTAGTAATTGCTTTCCTATTTCCCTTCATATATCACATCTTATTGAGGACAGTGACCAAGTTTTCTGTATTCACAGTCTGCATACTATAACCTAATAACCAGCAGCTTGAATTTGTATTAAAGGGTTTTTTGTTTTTTTGATTTTGATTTTAGGTATAGTATAGTCACACTTATTTATTTACTTTTTGTTTTATGTCTGATTTCACTCTATAGTGACAGAGGACGAATGAACTACAAAGCCTAAAATATTCACTCTCTGTCTCTTTACAGAAAAAGCTTGCCAACCTCCGCTCTGTTTCATTGGTATTTTCCTGTAACTTTTGAGTTTTAGCCATGCGTATAATTGTGTACTTATTAAACATTTATTAAGACCTGTGTAGGTGCTAGGGACTAAGCAAAATTACTAAGATTCAAAGAAAAAAAGACAACTTTTTTTGCATGTATGCAATCAACAGTATACAATCATTTCTACTTACTAAGTTTTAAAAGATAAAACTGTTCTGTGCTATTCTGTGTTGGAAGCATTATTAATCTGTTATCTGAGGCTGTAGATGTTCTTACACTGATTTTATATCTTATGCTGTTTGTGGCAGATGAGATCTAGAATATAGAGTTTGCTCTTTGGTCATCTTGTCCCTGACTACCAGTGATTTTATTTTGTATTTAGAAATACATTTATAATTTTCCATTGATATGTTAGCTTTTCATACCTCTCAAGAGCAACTTAGAGGGGGAAAGATTTGTTTTGGTTCACAGTTCCAGAGGACACAGTCCCTGCTTGGCCAGCTCTCATGCTTCAGGCCTCATATGACAGCATCCTGGAAGAGGGGCATTTCAGAGGAACACTGGTCAGCTCCCGGCAGCTTGGAAGCAGGGAAGATAGAGGGGGCAGAGAGAGAGAAAGGAAGAGGCCAGGGATGAACACAATCCCCAAAGCCACAGTCCTACTGAGCTACTTTTTTAAGTCATGTCCCACCTGCCCATAGTTTTTACCACCTCCCAGAAAGTCCATTCAGATTAGTGATCCATCAGATGAAATGATCCACTGACGAGGGCGGAGGTTTCCTGGTTCAATCAGTACCTAAAGGCCACCTCTGAACCTTGCTCCACTGTGGACCATGCTTTCAATTCATGAGCTTTTGTGGGACATTCCAGATTGAAATCATAATAATTACAAATATTTCAGGGACTACACAAGTATTTCAAAGACTACAAGCATCATAAAAATATAGAAACAAAAAATTAGAACCAGTTGGTAAAATAGAATCCATTTATTTCTTCCAATATGGTCCAGACTTAAGTTCCTCATATTACTAATAAACATTCAAGTAAAAATTAGTTGTGATGAGGCAGAACACTTCCTTGCTAAAATTACTTCTCATTTGCATAGTATTCATTTCATAAACTATTTTAAATTAAAGAAGTATTATTATTCAAGGGCTCAAGTCTTGTTGACTTGTTTCATTTTTGGAGTTATTCATATTTTTTTACACTCTTTAAAGTAAGATGATGATCAGGAACATAAACCTGGCTGTAGTCATACCACAAAATGATAGATACTCCCTAAAGGATGTGACATAGAACAACCCAAACGTAGACACACGAGTCTTTTGTTTCATCTAGAAGCATTTTATTCTGTCATTGTCAACAAGAATTGTCACTGAATATATATACCCATAATGGGAGATACATGAATCACCATAGCATGAAAAAATGTTTTTTTAATAACAGCAGAAATTCAATTAATTGCAATTTTGGTAGTATTCCTAGGGGGAACCCCCTGACGATGTTCCTTAGACAATGCTACATATGTATGAGATTCTCCAGCTTTTCCCATCTCACACTTAAATATTTCAGTGCTTACTCCTTGAGCCTTTGGAGTAAGTCTTGCTCTTGATTCTGTCTTGACCTCTGAATGTTTGTTTTGTTACTTGTTGTATTTTAACTCTTAGATGATTTTTATGAATATTAATATTTACTAATATTTAATTGTTTTCTAACAGAGGCATGTGAGTCACCTAGGAGTTTTTTAGACTTGTAAATTCTCAGGCTTCAGCTCCAACCTACTGAACTCCAATCTGCTCTTCCCTAGATCCCCAGATCACTGAGGTTAGAGAGGTGCGCTTTCGATTTTGAACATGATGGAACATGAAATCACGTCCAACAATGTCGAGGAGCATTTTAAAGATGCGGGGGATCTGGGTGAGGAAAAGTGAGAAGCATTTTACTTCCTGCAGAAAGTTTATCTAGATGAAGGACATGTCCTTGGCAAACGGTGCAGGGATGAGAGCTCACGTCCTCGCCACCCCTTACTCTCCACGGATATGGGAGAGCACTGCTGTGCTACAGACTCTCCAGGAATTTCTCAGGCCCCAGCACACTTTAGTTCTCTTACAGTCCTGTGTATAGGTCAGGATTCCCTTCCTAGGTATTAACAGCCTGAGGGCACCTTTAAAAAACTCCACAAGGTCAAGGATACCATCCTACTCAGCAAAGCCCCTAATTAATATAGTTCAAAGCCAGCAAAGAGAGCTTTAGGAAGGTGGAAAGACAGGAAGGGAGGAAGGGCCCACAAAGAAAGTTTGACAGAGAGGAAGAATTTTATAGAAGGGTCAATGTGACAAGTAAAATGGGCTTAAACATTTATAAAACAGCTGCTGATTGAACTTTCGCATCCTGAACATGCAAATTTGCTCTCCACACTAATCCTCTGAGCTGACACTGGCCTGCACCACCCCTTCAGACAGAGTGCAGACTCCAGGCCACCATGATCAGGCCAGATGTTGGAGAGCATCCAGGAATCTGCATTGCAGTGAGTGTCCTGGGTGATTCTGAGGCACCATGTGTCACCTAGTCATTAGACTTCTATTTATACACTCTAACAGCCTTTAACATTGCTGCCAGCCTCATCACAGCTTTCTCTTATTAATCATGCCGTCAATCAAAACCTTTAGGGTCTTTTCAAACTGATTATGTTAAGACAGATACTGTCTCCCCTCAGTTCCATATTTCTATAGTTCAAATGACAACTGCACTGAGCAATTTCATATCCACTGCCATTCAATTTCATGAGGGGAATGCTGACTTTCATGCCAGCCTGTTAAAGGTGTTTTACATGTTTATCTCCCTATATCATCAGTTGTCACTCTATTTCAAATTTGAATCATCCCTACGTTGGATAGATATGTCCTTTATTTCTAAGTTAATAATCAACTGCTGAAAGAACTCAGGACAGAATGCTGTGAGCGCCCTACAGATTTCCTTGAGGGCAGACGCAGACCTGCTAACTTCAACCATCAGGCTCCACCACGTGGACACCTACTTCAGCTCCTTTTTTTTTCCCTTTAACATGTCAGTTAGGAAAAGTGGCACATTTAGTCAAGTGCTTTGCTAATCAAGTTATAATATTTTTATTTCCTTCTGTTTTTGTGCTAGTGTAGGCAATTTCAGAAAAAGAAGATGGCATTGGTTGGATTATTCTGGAGAAAGGAACCGGCAGGCAAATGGGAAGAGATTTATTGCAAGCTAGTGGCTCACGGCATTATGGAGACTGAGAGTTCCACAAGGTGCCCCTGGAGAGCCGGGAGTCAGCAGTGTGGTTCAAAGGCCTGCGAGTCAGGGAATGAGGAGAACGGACTCCAGGCCAGGTCTGAAAGCCTGGAAACCAAGAGCAACATGGGTCGGAGAAGACTTAACTTCTGCACAGACACCCAGCCAAGCTAATGCAATGCTCTGGCACCTCTGGGCTCTCTTCAGACACCCAGCAGTCTGACGACACCCACCCACGCTGAGGAGGGCCTCTCGTTCTGCACAGTCCATCAACTGAAATACCAATCTCTTTTGGAAACACCCTCACAGGTACACTCAGAAATAAAGTTTAACCAGCTGTCTAGGTATCTTGTCACATTTTTATACAAAATTAACCATCACTCACTGAAGTTTTTCTGGGATTTGATTAAATACATGGTAGGTGTGTCAGTCACCAAGAACAGGTGTATGGAAGAAAGGATCACGAAGGGAAGGCATTGGGCAAATGCATTAAGCAAATCCAAGAGTTACAAAAGTAAGAGCACAGGAGTGTGTCAGGTAGGTGAACAGCCGGAGTGAGTGAGCCAGTATGTCCAACCTTCCACAAGCCTATGTAATTATAACTCCCCTAAGGGAGCTAGGATTTAACATCACAGGGAAACTTATCCAAGCAAACAAGCTTCAGGAAAATGAGTCCCCCAGCCAGCCCTCATTATGTCCCATAAGGGAGCTCACGTTTCAGACCATGTCGTTACCATCCCTGTGACCAGGTCACCATGACCCTCCCTTAGCATGGAAACTGTGTCACAACCACCCCTGTGACTAGAACATCAAGACTCTCACAGAGAAAGTTTGCTAGTGCGTAATAAACCAATCAAGGGGGTATGAGAAATTAAGGCAAGAACACGGGACCCAAAATCCATAAAAATTCCCATTTTCCCAGGACCATATGGACCTCCCAGACACGGCTTCTTCAGTCCGTCCTGAACAACTACACTCTGTGAGTTTTCTAATAAACTCTTGTTTACTATTCTGTGTGACTCCTTTGAATTTTTTTTCCTGAAGGACTGCAAGAACCTTTGAAATTCTTGGTGCAAAATTGCAAGAACCCGCAGCTGAGACCCTCTGCAGCTCGTGGGCTCAGCAAGTGGGTCTCTTTCCTTGATCACCTACTTAGGACTGGGCATTGCCTTCTCTTTAATGAGCACACGCTACTCTTGAGAGGTTCTTGCTTTCTCTCTTTCTCTCCTGTCTACAAACCATCCATTTAGTGTCCTCCTTCAGAGTGGAGTCAGATGCTGCGCATAAAGAGAAAACACTATGCCTTCTTCATTAGGTGTTTTTCACTCAGTGCTCCGTGGACTTTTAGGAAGTCTAGAAGGTGTTTAGTGGCTACTCTGTTAGGAAAAATACCAAATTGAAAGGGACTTAGAACATCAATCATGCATGTCTGGGATGTCTTTTCTGCTGTCTCCAACTATTATTTGACTATTTTAGTGCTATTTACCTTTCGTGAACTTAGCCAGTATCTTCTCTTCCTTATTTAGTGTTTACTTTCTTCAGGAAAGGAGATATTTTATTCTCACTTTCAAACTTTAGCACAGTGTTTTGCTCAGTGCTTGCAAATAACAAATACTACTTAAGAAGTAATGACTCTCAGGAAACACCTGAGAGTTTAGAAGTTTATAGAACCAAAACAAAACTAAGAAAATTAAAGAAAAATGCTTTGGACACCAAGTGAATTGTGTAGCTTACAACTTGACCAAAGAAATACATCTTGTGTTTTAATTTTCTCAGCCTACATCGTATTAGGAGTGGACTGGTAAAATTAAAATGCACCACATAATATTGCATAGGGGTGTTTCATTATGCAGCACAAGAGGTTCGTAGTTTTGCTTGATGCAACATTACATTTTTATTTTGGATTCCAAACATGAAGGATCTTTTTAGAAGAAGAGAAGAGTAAAATTCCTCCAGTCACAAAAGAGTGCAAAGAAAATTGTGACTGCCTATAAATAACACGCAGCAGCAGGAAAACTCCCTGTTCCCTCCCTCCGTCCCTCCCCCTCTTTCTCCTGTAAGTGAATCTTACTGGGTAAAACCTAAGAGTCAGCACTGGAAGTCCCACTCTGAATACGGTGCACGTAATCACTATGGCAACAACGCGTGCATTCTAATCAGAAAGAGAAAATACAGGGAGAGGCAAATGGGCAAATTAGAGTAAATGCCATGGAGCAAAACACCAGAGTGCAGAAACAGAAACAGTGAGACCTACCTCCTCCAGGGTGGCCAGACCTCTCTGAATTGATGTTCAGCCTGAGCCTGGAAAATGCGCAGAAAAATCTGAGTGAATACAGACTTAGAAAGAGGCAAAACACATGTGTAAATCTTAAGGCATAATTATTTGATATTTTAAATAAATTGAACAAGTACAGTGTTGATGGCCCAAAGCGAGCCTCAAAGACTTGAAAAGAGATGACTTAGGAGAGGAAAGCAAAATCCAGAACATGCCAAATCTTTTTGGGAATGGTAAGGAATTTGGATGGTTTTCTTGATGTTTTGTAAATTCACTGAAGAATATAAAGAGGGAAGTGACATGAGCTAATTCTATTTTTTAAAGTTCTATTTTGTTACCATTTTTAAAAAATGAACTAGGTGGCTTGGGTGAAGAATGAAGAAGGAAAATGTGGAGACCTATTAGGATCGTGTTATAGTAGATTAGGTGAGAAACAGCAGTTCCTTGTACAGAGGCGACAGCAGTTAGACAGAGAAGAGGAGCAGGTTGGGGTAGTTTGGGAGGGTGAATATTGAGAACTTAGCTATTGGGGTTGTGATGAATCAAGGGCAGTTCCTAAGTTTGGGCTTAACAGGTAAATTGATTGCTTGACATTTAGAGAGGCCAGGAATCTAATGCTAGCAGAAGTTTACAATGAAGGGACTGTGCTAGAGATAAATATATTACATATAATTGGGTGTTAATGTGTGGCTGGACGTATGTTTTGAGGAGCTATCAGCATACAGATAGCATTTTAGTCTGTGTTTTATAATATCAGATGGCCAATATCATCTAGTAAGGAAAGTCATGAAGATTTACAAGGGCACAGCCCTGAAGATGAGTAGAAAGCACAGTTCACAGAGAGATTGAACAAAAATGGGAAACAAGGCGGGAAGACCCATGAGAGAAAGATGTCATGGAGTGGAGCGTGGAGGGTTTTAAGAAATAGGGTGAAATGTTAGCTGGATATTTCATAAGATGAGCCCAAGAAAGTGGTCACTGGATTGGCAGCAAGGATTATAAAAGTTATTAAAGTCCTAACCAGAAAAATTCTACTGGTGAGTAAATGTGAGAACCAGATCAGACTAAGTTAAGTCACCGGAAAATCCGTACATTAAAAGATTCTCAATGTCATTTGTAAATGAGCAAATAAATATCAAAACCAGGAAGAGGGAACACTTTATGCCAATGGGATGACTTTAATTTATAAAAAAAGAACAGATAATAGCAAGTGCTGGTGAGGATGTAGAGAAATTGGAAGGATTCTACATTTTTGGTGGACTGTAAAATGGGTACAGTTGCTCTGGAAATCAGTCTCAAACTATGAAACACAGATAACATAGGATCTAACAGTTCTACTTAGATATACGTCAAAGAAACAAGGAAACACAGGTCTATACAAACCTGAACAAGATATTCATAGCTGCGTTATTCATAATAGGCAAAAAGTGGAGAAAGCTCCATGTCTGTCAACGGAGTGAGGAATATAAACCAAGGGGCACATTCACAGGGTACAGTGCTCAGCCACAGAGGGAATGAAGAACTGGTCTATGCTACAGCATGGATGAACCATGAGCAGAAAAGATGTCAGCTACAGTGTATCACGGAATACATGATCACATTGACGGGAAATGCCCAGCAGAGGCAAATCTGTGGAGACAGAAACTAGATTGCTTGGCCGGGTCTAGAAAGGAGAACGGGGCAAGGAATAGAGATATTGATGGATGACGGCTCAGGGGTCCAGGCATACTTGGGGGATAATGCAGTGTTCTAAAATTATTTGTAATTATTTTTTTTAAAGAGAGAAGGACAGAGAGAGAGACAGAGAAAGAGAGAAACAACTTCACTTAGTTCTTCACGTGGCCTTTGTTGCTCCAACACTTAGATGTGTACGTGGTGCTGGGGTTTGAACCCAGGTCCTGGTGCCACTGAGCCACTGCTCCAGCCCCAATTATTTGTAATTATGAGGCACCATTCTAAATATACTAAAACCTATTATGTGATCATTATTATGGCTTTGATATGAGTTTTTCCTGAAAGTTTATGCCAGCTTAGATGTGAAATAGTTGGGTTATGAGGGCCTTAACCTAATCAGTGGATTAATCTGCTGATAGGGGTTAAGTGGGTGGTAACTCTGGGCAGCCAGGGTGTCACTGGAGGAGGTGGGTCCCTGGGGGATTGTCTTTGGGGCTTATATTTTGTCCCTGGAAAGTGGAGCTCTCTCTCTCTAGGGCTTTCCTCTGCCTTACCCTTCAGGTATGATGTTCCTCCTCACCTCAAGTCCCAAGGAATGGAACCAGCCTTCTACGGACTGAGTCTTCTGAAATCATGAGCCTCAGAATGAACTTTTCCTCCTCTAATTGTTCTTGTCAGATTTTTTGGTCACAGCAATAACTAAAGCAATAATACATTTTAAATGGATGAATGGTGTGGCATATAAATTACGTCTCAATCAAATGGTTAGAGAGTAAAAGAAAATTAGGTAATGAAGACAGTGTATGAATAACACTATATAAAAACAATTGCATTAAAGAAAAAAAAGGAGGAAGAGAGGGAGGGAGTGGGAAGGAGGTCATCGCACTGGGGCCAGCACATTTAGCATGGGCTGGAGCAGGCAGGGTCGTGGGGAGGGAGAACAGCATTTTCCTGTCATGCTGGCAGACGTCAGGTGGCTATTGAATTCCTGAAACAAACTTTTAGAAGATGGCCTCTTTCAGAGGATATTGATGCTATTGGGTCACAAATAAAAGATTATGATTAATGCAGTTCTGTTGGCCTGACATACAAAATATAAAATTCATGATTTGAGAGAAAGAAAAAGATCTCAGAGGATGGAGGTGCCGAAAAGACAAAAGGATGTAGCTGAACAACCTTGTAGATTGTTTTCCACTTAAGTGGAGAGGGGTGAAGGAGTGAGGATAGGGAGGGATCTAGGGAGCCCATCAACACTGTGGCATACTCTTTACCCCCTGAGAAATCAAATAATACTTATGCAGTCATTAAATTCCAGAAAATTCACAAGCTGAGCATTTATATCACTTCTAGGGGCAAAATATAGAAGAATCAAGAGCCTGGTGTGTGAGGGTGATGTGGGGGTAATTCTAGTTTAAGAACAGATGCATATCATCTTGTTGCTTTATACATATTTACGATTGTATGATAACTCAACTCCTTAATAAAAAATTAAAAAAAAGTTTTCTCTTATATTCGATCAATCACTCACAATCAAGTCACGAATAAGGTACTTAAACAGTGACTTTAAAAGGAGTGGTTCAAATGGTAGATGCATAAAATGAGTGACACAGGTGAATTAAATTTCTTGACCTTCTCCTTGATCAAAGGTCATTGGAATGGATGATTTATGAAGCCCGTGCCAGCTCTAGGTTTGAGAGATCTATTTGATGCATTTAAGTGGCTTCTCCTCTAGGTTTGGTTCCCTTTTAGGTAAGCTGTCCTGACCACCAGGAGTAGGAGTAGCAGTACCACCCCATGTCATCTCCCCAAGGCAACATGGTCCAAGTCATGGAAACACCAAGGACTCAGAAAAAGCAACTTTGTGTCCCCAGAGAGCTGATAAACTACATTTCAAACAGAAATGTTGTAAACACTTAAGAGAACATGTTTTCCTTCTCTTCAGAATATTGACTTATGTCAGTAAGAGTTATAGGAAAAAGCAATGATGAAAGGACATTGAAAAAATGTCTCAGAAGAACTTTTATGAAAAGTGAAATTCTGATGTGGAGTAGAGCATTTAGAAGACTGTATTATTTTTCCCTGTAACTGAAATTTATTAGTGTTTCTATGATCATTAGCTGATAGGCAAGTAGGAAGAGGGAATAGTTGGACTATTGTCCTGCAGTACAGCTAAGCTTGGAATCAACAGCTGGAGTGGTGGTGAGGAAGCTGTGTTCCTGGGCACCAGTCTTGTGTTTCGTTCAGGAAATGCCATTCGAAGACTGTTAATCAGTCACCCACGGTGCGTGTACTGATGACAATGAAGGCATCTTTTCACATCATGATGAGTCTGTCACCAACTAAATATACCACGTGGCCTGATGGTTATATCAGGTTGTGGGAAGGAGCTTGTTTTTAATCAGAATTAATCCAAGTTCTTAAGACAAAAACACAATCAAATAAGCATAGGGTTTTAGAGTTAAAAGTGAATTTCTCAAAACTCCTCACTTTATTAATGAGAAAAATGAGACCCACAGTCTATAGATAACTTCTTGGTCATTCAATCTGGGTGATCAAGGATTGCAAACATCTTAATTCCTTGTATGTCTTGTATTTATGATACAGGAAATAATGGACTACTATAATTATTAGCTTCAATTGGGATTTTTAAAAAGATAGGCTTTTAACCATTTAGGACTCGAAATCCCCACCTCTAAATGCAGCCCAAAATAACCCTTGAAAATGTTGGAGTCAAGCCTAGTTTTCCCACAATGCTGCCTGTCAAAGTGAAGCTTGGGCTAGTGAACAGGTAAGGAAGACTTAATTTGAGGGGTTGCAACAGGAGAGGGAGGTGCTGGCTAGTGTCTCAGCTCCACTCCGCTGAAATGAGGGTCGAGAGAGTTTTTAAGAGCTAAGGTGGGGAGGTGGGGACACCTGGGGCCATCTGCGTTTGCTAATTGTCTTACCCAAAGGAAATGTGAACTTTCTCTTATATTCATGCAGAAAATAGTTTTATAGCTTGGAACAGGCACCCACCTAAGTTAGGCTTCTAGCCTCCCATGGAGACTGGGAGGCAGTAAGGCT
>PVKS010037534.1:0-18555 GCA_004027875.1 Aplodontia rufa | reverse complement strand
CCAATTTTGATAAATGTTCAAAGGCAATCCAAAGAAGGAAGAACAATATTTTCAACAAAAAAGTGCTAGAAAAATTGGGCATCCATATAAGAAATGGAAAAAATTGGGTACATTACCTAAACCTCAAAATTATAGCAAACATTAACTCAAAATGGTTCATAGATTTAAAAGTAAAAGATAAAATTATAAATCTTTATTAGAAAACAGAAGAAAATCTGTGAGTAGAAATTAAGCAAACATTCTTAGATATAACAACAAAAGCATAATCCATAATAGAAAAAAAGTGATTGATTGGATCTTACCAACATTAAAATTTCTGCTTATGTTCATACAAAAGATTCACATAAACGCTTTTAATCATTTTATTTGTAATCACCAAAATCCCCAAATAAACCAAATAATCTTCAGTAGGTGAATTGAAAAATTGTGACTAAATCTATGCCATGTAATACTGCTTGGCAATGAAAAATAAAGAACTCTGTTTTTTGCTTCTCTAACACTTACTTATGTATTTGGTGCAGGGGTTTAAACCTGGGTCCTCACAAATGCCAGGCAAGTCCTCCAACCACTGAGCCACTATTGCAGTCACAATAAAAAACTATTGATACACAAAATGCCTTTGATGAATTTCAGAAGCATTATGCTCAGTGAAGGAAATCATTGCAAAAGTTTCCTTATTCTAGGTCTATTGACAGTCATGTGCTGAATAATGTTTCAAGCTCTGATGGACCATATATATATAATGGTGGCCCTGTAAGATTCTGTCACCTTCTTAGTTTGTGTAAATACCACCATGATATTAGCACAGTGACAAAATCATATAACAGTATCTTTCTCAGAATGCATCACTGTCATTAAATGATGCATGACTCTATGTGATATTTTGGAGAAAAATAAGCCTAAGTGATGAAGAACAAATCAGAGATTTTTAAGGGTCTGGAAAGAGAGCAGGGTACAACTAAAATGGAATCACACAGAGATATTTTTGGAGCAATGGACTGACTGTTCCTTATCCTGACTGTGATGATGGTTACACAAATTTATATATGTGTTAAGATTCAGAGAGTTGTATACCAAGGCAAATAACTAGCAACATTTACATTGTTACTTGAAGAAATAAAATAAATACCCAGTAGGTCTAGAAGACTTTGTTTATTTAAATATTTTTTTCTTATACCCTGAGCTTAAAAAATAGCAAACATAGAGTACTAATTTGACTCTACAAAATTGATTATTTCTGTAGGCCAGAAAATAACATAGCAAGATGTTAACATAACATAGCATAACTTATTGAAAGATAAGTGACATAGTGCATAAAATATTTATAATGCATTTAATAGGCAATAGATTAATGTACAGAACTTATCAAAGTCTCCTTTGTAAACAGGAAAATAATAAACAAACCAGTAGAAAGATGTACCGAAGATCTGAATAGGTAAATCCCAGAAGAAAAAAACCCAAACGTCCAATAAACATTTGAAAAGATGCTCGACCACAATAGTGATCAGGAAAATGAATATCCAAACAAGGAGACATTTTTCACCCATTAGAAAGCCAAGATTGAAAACGATGGATAATGTGAGTAAGAATGAAGAAATTGGCTCTCTCTTCCTTCATTGGTGGGAGTAAAAATTGGTGACACACTTTTGGAAGATAATTTGTATTTTCAATCAAAATTTAAGAGCAATGTTCTTTGACCCAATAATTTCGTTTCTGGGAATCTTTCCTCTCAAAAATATTTGCACATATGCATACATGTGTATGTGTATGTATGTGCATTTGATAATTACACATGCTTGGATTAAGGAAAAATTATAAAGTAGCTAAGTATTTGCTGGCAAAAAGTTAAATGAACTAGGTAGGCCATGTTAGGGAATATTACTTAACCTCTAAAAAGAATGGAATAAACCAATATGCATTGACATGGAAATATCTCCTAATGGATTACGGAGTGAGAGGACAAGTCTCAGGACAATATGTATAACACCATGATAATTAAAAGCAAAACACTTATATATGCAAATCATGCCTACATACATATGTATAGATGTAACTACATGCGTATATACAAACATATTGATGTGCCAATGTAGGAAAAAGAATCTGGAAAGCTGTCCATTCCCTGTGGTAGGTTGGCAGAGTGAGTGGGAGCAGGTGGGATGAGAGGGAACAGTATCAACTTTCTATAGGAAATTAAATATGATTTCCTCAAATTAATCAAAGGCCCTTAAATTAGAATGATCTCAGGATGGTTTTATAATTCACAAAGCTGTGAGTAAACGCTGCAGGAAAAAGGACGGTGCAGTGTCCTGAGGTTAGAAAGGGTAGAGCTTTCACCACCTATGGATTTGAAGGGACAAGGGCAGAGGCTCGCTCCCAGCACCCAACACGAGAGCGTGGAGGGAGAGGGCTGTTCAGAGAGGGCTGGTGGCCTCTGATCAAGGGACACAGCCTCTGATGGCTGCTCAGGGAAGAAGTCAGGGCTGTGAGATTTCCTCCCTCCTTCCACTTCCTGCAAGGTTCCTCCTGGACTGTACTCGCTGGGGAGCGAGAGGGAAGGATGCCCACTGGCGCAGTCTCTGGTGATCAGCAGGCCCAGAGCAGAGGTCAGGGTGGGGAAAGGTGAAGAGTGGATTTGGAGGTGCAAATGGAAGACCTCCCATGCAGGCAATTTTGTGCCTCAGTCTGCATTTGTGTCACGTGAATCGTGAACAATAAAATATACTGTATGTGTAAATTTTCACGTGAAACAAACACTGACAGTTTTACCGATTTTTTACTTCAAAGCCTGGGCCCTTTTTTCTCTCTTGGAATTGTGGAACCAATGACAAGATCATTGAAAAAAGATTTACTAAGTCCTTGTAAAATTCATTATTTATTAGTAACATTCCTTTTTATGATAAAGTCATTCTATATATTCTTCACAGAAAATATGGAAAATGAGAAAAGAATTTTATATCTATAAATAGCTGCAGTTACCATTTGTATGTGCATATATACTCTTAGCTTTGTTTCTAGACAGCTATGAGTTTGTTTTATAAAAATGAAATCAAAGTCTGACTGCTGCTTTATAATATGCATTTTTCACTTGGTCTATTACACCAAAAACTTTTCCTATTAGGTTGCATGGGGTCCCATTATACTGCTGTGTCTATATTTACCTACTTCTGTATTGCTAACCTTTGAATTGGTTCTAATTCTTAAAGTCTTTTTTGATAACAAAAAGAAAGAGAAAGTCAAAAGAAGGGAGGAACTTGGTATTTAGTATTCAAATCCTGAATTTGAATATCCCTACATTCAAAGAGTCAATTGGAATTGCTATTTGGAGTTAAGTACCTCATGAACTAATAACTTTTTACTTTCTGCAGATAGTGTTCCTATTAATATGCCACAGTATAGTCTCTTTGAGTTCCAGCAGGCAAAGATTTTTAAGACTGGTCTTACATGTCAAAGTTAACACCAGATTCCACATCAGTACTGGGAATTGGGTTTTACAGTAATGACCTCCTGTTTCTTGTTTATTCAATAGAACTGGAATCCCAACATTTTCAGAGGTTCACCTGAAACAACGGTTGGCATTGTTAGAGGCAGGAGACTGGAGGACACTTTAAGACACATTTCCGTGGGTGTACCCATCACTCTCCTGAGCTTCCTTTGTCAATAACATCAACAATCCATCATATTTCTGTAGTGCTTTACTGTTTACAAAAGGGATTGCCCCTGACTGATCCCATAACCACCAATCTCTGGAGGTAAGCAGGCAGCTGGATGAAGGTAACAGGGAATCTCTCGCCCCCTCCATTTCCTACCTCCAAATTCTATACAGACCAAACCATCGTTACCGGTGATCAGTGTAACCAGATTTTAAAAGACCCTCGAGTTAGATAAATTCTTTCTCTTTGACCTTTGGCACCACGTCTCGTGTGTCACCGCTTGCCCAGTGTCTGGATTTGGGGTAGCCATTTCTGTGGCTTTCGTCTCTTTATTTATAAGCCCTGAATGCTCCGGTCTCCAGGGACTGGTTGGCAGGAAGAATTGGACTTCGGGCAGTGGGAGAAAATCCATTACATTTGATTGATCTAGGGGAACACACTGCAGTCCAGATGACTACAGGGTATAACAACAGGCGTGACCTAGCAAACAATCAAATGGTCCCTGGTCCAATTTTGCCATTATTACTTGCATGCATTTGCATGTGTCCTTGCAAATCTTCATCACCCCGATCTCACCGATATTTTAAGAAAAATGATTTATCCTTGTACTATGGAAGAGGAAACCGAAACTCAGAACCAGGTGTGACTATCCCAAGATCACACTGCTGGGATTAAGGGGACTTGACCTGGCTCTTGTGGTTTCTGGTTGTTGGTTACCACAGCAGACTTCCACCACCTAGCCTTCCCGGAGACATGGTCCACTGCTTGACAGCTCTTCCCCTGGTCAGGAATAAGTAACAGGGGAGCTCTTCATCTGTGTGTGCACATTTTCCCGTTGCCACTCACTCATCCTGCAGACAGACCTTCCTATCATCCTTCCTTCTTATTGTGTAAGGAACAAAGAGTAATAATACTATAGCTCCCTCTTTTCCAAGAGCAGGAAATTTCAGTGATCATTGTTTGGCTTCTCTGCTTGGAATAACAGCAGCCTTCGGGAAGTATCAGAATGAGTATGTCTAAAATCCCTGACCCCAGAGTCTCTTCTCTATTCTCTCCAGCACAGTTTTATCTTTTATTTCCTTGCGTGACTTATTCTGCTTCATTTATCACTGAGACAAAGGCATTTTTTTGTGCCTGCTGAATTTGTTCTAAGCACCATGGAAATGGATGGCATGCAAGCAGTGTACAAACTCAACTTGAAACCTTCTGCTATTCAACTTGAGAACTGGCTGATACGTTTTATGGATTTCAAGCTACTTTCTAACTGACTGTAGGAAGAGTTCTTTATGTCAATCTAGAGAAGCACCTGATTTTCACTGAATGATAATACAATTCAATCCTTCATATTTGCTTTCAGTCTATCATGAAGGGTAAGCACTCTTTTCCTTTTGCCAGAAATAATGGCCTTGTGTTTATAATAAAAACAAAATATTGTTGCAATACAAGTTTAAAAAGCCAAAGCTGAAATATGCTTTCTTCTCTTGTTAATATTATTGTTCCCTGCACACATACACAATACAACATGCACACACATATTTTAAAACCCCACAAGATATTGCCATCTAACTTATAAAAAGAATAATAGAAATGGAAAACTACCATTTTTCTGAAGAAATATCTCCTTATTCCCATAATCATAAAGAAGACCATTTCTTCAACTTTCACTACTCAGGTTTTCAAACCACTGAGCACGTACCTCTGCATACCTGCAGCCTGACCTCACTACCACTAGGTTTGGTGAATTTTGGTTACATATTACTATCAAACAAAGGTAAGTGGTCATCAAAATAGATGTTTGTGACCCCATAAATAATCCCTCTAGTAGTCTATTTCTATTGTGATTTTTTTTCTTTTCTTAAATCCTTGAATTATTTGATAAAAGTCTCCACAGTGATGTTTTCACTAAGGCTGTGGATAAAGAGATGAAGGAAAAGCTTCTGTCAATGGCCTTGGGACACACATGAGAAATGTGCTACCTGGGTGCAGCCCACATGTGGAAGCCAATGGTCTCCATGTGTATTTCAGATGCATTAGAATTCTGGTTTCTAGACTAGGCCCATGTTGAGGAAGGTTATGCACGACACAGGGATGCTGACTTCATCTGATGCTGAAATAGCTACTTGTGGTGGACACAGCACTTTTTCACTATGCATTCATCTTTGAAACTCTGAGATGGTCCCTTCCTTCCTTCCTTATAAGTCCAAGCCTCCCAGTGTGACTTGTCAGGCTACTTGTAATGGCTGTATTTTCAACTTTATGATGCCAATCGCATTACATTTGAGTAACAGAGGAGATGAGGCATTAAATGGCAGCCTCATCTGATCTTAGCCATAGGTTGCCTTCTGAGATCTTTCAGAGCTCTTACCACTGGAGCAAACTCCCTCAACACTGAAACCTCAAGAGAAAGATCAGGGAACCATCATGTAATGGAAGTGTCAGAGGGAGAAGTGAGTATTCCATGGCTGACTCCATTCACGCTGGGGGCCATCAATGGCTAGTGAGGTAGAACATGACCGTCTCTTGACAAGTTGTGAGATAAGTCACCAGAAGGGAACTTGGAGTCCTGGTTACAACCCCCGCAAAGGAGGTCTGCAATTAAATCCCATGGAATTGTCATTCCTCCTCCTTAGGCCTAGCACAGGCCAACCTCTGTTCTGGAAAGATTTGGAACCAGTAATTTAAAAAATCCACTGTATATCAAGACAATGGACAGTCTCATTTTAGGGAAAGGCGATCATTCTCATTTAAGAACAGATGAAATCCCAGTTGAATTATTACCAACTGAGGCAGTCATGGGTGGCTTCATAAATGGAGTTGTATTCTACAAAAACGCCATTGAAACCCTAACCCCCAGAACTAGAGTATGACCATATTTGGAACTAAGTTCTTTATAGAGTTAATCAAAGTAAAATGAGGTCATTAGGATGGGTCCTAATCCAACATAATTATTTTTTTTAAAAAGGAGCATTTGAACATGAACATACATGGAGGGAGGAGTGAGTGAAGAGACACATGGGTGACTTCAACTGCAGACGCAGGCAGAGGCCGGAGTGGTATGTCCAGAAGCCAAGGAACAGCAATGGTTTCCAGCGGACAACCCAATGCCAGGAGAGAGGCCTGGAACAGACTCCTCCCTGCCCTCAGAAGGAACCAGCCCTGCCAACACCTCAATCTCAGACTTCTAGCCTCTGGAACTGTGAGGCTAGAAGTGTGAGGCTTAAATATATTTCTGTTATTTAAGCTGCCCAGTGAATGGCACTTGGCAATAGCAGCTTCAGGAAGCTAATGCAGGTGGCAAACTCACCACAGACAAATAATTCAATACTGCACAAGACCATTTACTGGAGAGATTTCTATTCTCTGGCATTGTGCAATTGATGGTTGACATCAGAAAGATAGTACTTTAAACCATTTTCGATGTCATAATCACAGTAATTGTACCAGGTTCAAACAGAATACCAAAGGCCAGCTTGTGAGCAAAAGGCATCTTTAGTCCATGAATGTCATAACAAAGTGCTTCCCCTCTCGCACCCACAGCCCTGCCTGTGAGTAGTGCCTGCCCTTTTGCCCTTCACCTATGACTGTTGCTTTACTCTTTCCAAAGGTTCCATCTGCATTACAGATGATAGTGCTTACTTAGTTGGCTTCCTAGTTTGAAGTACTGGAAAGAAAGAACAGGAAATTGTTGTCATTTTTTTCGATCTCAAGCTATATCTTAATATTACCATCATAACCTTAGCAAACAGTTTTCCTGTGATATTGTCATGAAAAAAATTCAACCATTGGTCAGCAGCTTCGGTTGTCTCCCCATCCCCACTAACATTTTTTATTTTTTCTTGTTTTGAGAGTTCCAGCCTCTGCTGGAGGCGAACTGACCTGCTGAGTCATTAGGCTGGATGCTAAGTCCGATGGTAGCTGCGTTCCGTGGATGTGTTCTTTGGATAATCTGTTCTCATCACATCAAGAACTGAGCCAGTCAGTTAATGCAGAAGAAATACTAAAGGCAATGTTTTTTCATTAGGGTAAAGCACTAGATAATCCATATGCTATTTTTTTTTCTCACTTAAACACTAAGATGAAAGTCAACAAAGTCTTATTGAGGAAGAAATGGGAAGGAAATTGATTTTAAAACCAACAGATGCTTCCAAAAGGATCTCTGGGAGGCTGGGAATGTGGTCCACTTGAGACTCTCATCTTTTTTACCTTCTAGTGAAGTACTACCCACTTTTTTCCCATTCATTTCAGACTGTCTCTCATCTGTCCACCTCATTTGAGAAAGCTCACAGACAAAGTAGAAAACAGGGTAACTAAGGGAAGCCAAATGATGTCAGAGGCTTATAAAGGCCATCAGAGACCCCTTGCCCCACGTAGCAGCCATAGTGCACCACCTCAAATTTGGTTTACAGATGTAATTAAGGCCCAGGAAGCCGAAGATCCAGATTAGTGATCTCCATATTTCTGAGGACACAGATTTCAGGTTAGAAACTTGCCCTAACGTGATGAGTTCCTCACTGCGATGCGGAGAAAATAAGTAATTTTGTGCACAAGAAGGTCACAGACTGTCAGATTGTAAAATTTCTTGGATGCGGGTGAGGGAGTAACACTGTTAGCGTATGAGACCATTGCACAGATGCCCTTGTCAGGCTGTGATAGAAATCTCCAGGCCTTTCAATTCCTATACCTCAGTGATTCAGTACCTGCTTCATCCTACCTGTTTTTATTCCCTATTTTTGTTGTTATTCACCCCAACCTTCCCTAGGTAGAATTTTTTTATGATGTAATTTAATTTAATTATGGCAAATCGATACATTCTTTTCTGTATTTGTCCAGAAGAGTGATGTGCTCTTTTACCCCAGCCTTGAAGGATTCCACTCGCTCCCCACTGTGAGCCCCTGCCCTCCACCTCTTTTGGCAAAGCGCTTGACAGGTTTCTTTCCTCCCCCAAAATCCATCCTCTGTCTGTCTGTGGATCTGGCCACAAATAAGTACGGGAAGATTCTTTTCTTAAGCAGCTAACACCTCGAATTACACCTCTTAGAGCCACTCTACCTTTTGTCCTGACCATGCATTGAATATGCATCTTCAGTTTTTCATCAGCCATCAACAGTCTTTTGATGCACCCCTGCGGTCCAGCCTCTGGTTTCTTACTTCTAACACTGACTGGAACTTTCATGCCTCCTCAAATTACTCTACACTTACTTTTATAAATTCCATTCTCTTCTTTCACATCTAATCTTTAATTTATGCTGCTCGAATTGCCTTGTCACAAACACCTTTTAAAAATCTTACCTATCTGCCTGTTTTTGGTATACTTAGCTCATTCAATCAATGCTTTAAAAAAATTTTTTTTTACCTTTCTTAAAGGCTCTTGTAAAAGTGCCAAATAACATCAAGCCTTTGAGATGGAACTTTTCAGTCTCCATTATTTATTTTTGAAATATCCTGTACTAGGGGAAGCCATAAAGATACTGAAATAGTGTACTGAAGTCAAGAACACAGAGGGAGACTTTTAGCAAATAATGATGACAATTATAGAAACAAAGAGAGAAGCAGGGAGGGCATCCCCTGAGGCTGAGAATTAATTGAACAGGGGAAGCCACCAGAACAGACAGGTTAGCCCTTCCCAGCCCCCACCTTGCATCACAGACAAATCGTCCTACTTAACATTAAAGTCAAGGCCCTTGGAGACAGGCAAGAGTAAGGGTCTGTCCTCTGAATGTCTTATTTGGGGTTGAAACAAAATAAAGAAAACAGCTAACATATTTGTTGCTGCTCTTTCTTAAGAGAAGTGCCTGTGTAACATTTAGGTGTCTTCTGAAATCTACACATGCACTTCTTACCTGCTGTGCTCAATTTCAGAACCCAGAGCTGTCATTAAGAAAAAATAGCAATCTTTGTTCTCTCCTCCAGGCATAACATGTTGCCCTGGTTTTTTTTTTTTTTCCAGGAAAAAAAAATCTCCATTATTTTCTTAGACTGAGGAGCCAAACCCAAGTCTTCCTGTCTCTGGCACTTTTGTGCATTGGTACCGGACACACTATTCCTGTGGTTCCCTAGGCAAGATTTTCTTTCACGCATTTTCAAGTTCCTCATGAAGACATCAGGCCACTTACTCTAACGGATGGTTTTCATTCTCAGTGTAATAAAGGCACATTCCTGAGGCAGACAGCTCCATCAGAGGTGGCGAGCATCAGAAGTTTCAGAGGCTTACTTGAGATAGATATCCATAGTTTCAAAGCTGGCTGCATTTCTGGGATTTGAAATTTGGACTGGAAATCTGAATTATGTATTTTACACCTTTGACTCATCCTGAATATTATACACTCAATTTTTCTATCATTAAATGTATCTGAGATACCAAGAGTTATAAAAAAAAAAAGTATATATAAATGAGACAACAAAAGCAAGCGTTGTGAGTTTATTGAGATGTGATAAATGTTTTGGTTATGGAGTATAAAACTATTTTCTTCTTTTGCTTGTCATTCAATGTAGCAGCAATTTCAACTCCAGAGATTATCTTTGAACATCATAGATGTGTAGGAGACGAAACAGGTTCCCTCTGGGCGCCATCTGAATTCCAGGCTGAAAGGCATGTGCAGCCCCCTGGCCGACTGTTCCCTCACCCAGGCTGTAGAACTGCCTGCATGTGTCTGTCTGTTCCTGTTTCCCTCTTTTTACTCCAGCGTGGGAAACATATTAGCTTTCCTTGTATGTCCTATGTCTCAGGTCCTATCATTCTCTCAAGCACCTGTACATGTTATGAACACTCTGAGGGAGATGTAGCAGGGCATAGGTGGCCAGGGCAAGATGGTAAGGAAGGAAGTCAGGGACAGGTGCTGAGCAAAGAAGCGAGCGTGGAGAGGGTCTTCCAATGAGGTCAGCTTCCTGGCTGACAAAAATGCGAAAATGCTCTCAGATACAAGCAGGGGACCTAATCAAATAGTTGCTTCGTACTTGTGCTCTTAAGCAGGGGATGTTATAGAAAAACTAACATAGATGCATGGACCCAGGGTTGGGGGCACCAATGAACATTAGTCAGAAGAGTGTAGAGAGGGGAGGAGATAAGGAATGCAGGAAATTCAAGGGAGCATAAAAAGAACATGCCCAAACTCCTCCCCTCAGCATCCCACCCAGCATCCCACCCAGCATCCCACCATGGCCCCTTCTCTTTGGAGAAGTGTTACCAATAAACCTGCTGGTTGCTTTGTTATGGGATTCTCGCACAGAGAGGAGACACCCAGGCTTTCAGCCAGGCCACTGCACTTATTGGAGCTGGCACAGGCTGGACCCAAACAGCAGAGTGTTGTCTTATATATCCTCTTTTGGTTTCCCGTGACATGTTACCCTTTTTGTCTCCCTGTATGGTAACATACATTCTAATTGGGTATTCTATGGTACAGAGTTGCAACGAAGTTGTGACAGAGTTGGGCATGTGCATCTAGATACTTGATTGTGCCATGATTCCTTCTCCTTGTTCTGGGAGAGCCCTTTGTTCCTAAAGGGCTCTTGCCACAGCTGCTATCTCTGTGTTCTGTTCTTCAGTTCTCTGATGAACAGAGAAAATGAACCAGAGAACCCAAGACAGTAGCAATGCTTCCTAAACCCAGTTCTCTCTCCAGCCGCTACCTAATCTTTCACTTTGTTTACTAGCTAAACTTCAGATCTGTACTTTGTGTCTCTTTTTACTTCCCACAGTATGTCCTGTCTTTTATTAATGTGATGCTTCTATTTCATTCCTTATGATTTATTTGTCTTGAATTCTATTATGTCACTTGCTAAAGTTGCTCTCTTTCATAATTGCTAGGTGTTATCTTTTCGTATCCTTTTATTTTCAATTTTTTCTGTGTTCTTTTATAAAAGTATATCTCTTCTAGATAATATATTCCTGGATTTTCTTTTTAAATCCAAGCTGAGAGTCGTTGTGTTTTCAGACTAAGACTAGCACATTTGTGTTTATTTCATTATTATAATATTATATTATAATAATATATTATATTATAATATTATGTCATTATTATATTACAGTTTCTTTCCTTTGACCTTACTATGATTTATTATTTTCTCCATTCATGAACTTTCATTATATAGATTGACTTTTATTGTTTTGATCCAAAAGTTATACATTCATTTTTATCATTCTGACTTTGTGCCTGACTACTTAGAATATATATATCCAATTTCTAAACATATTAATCAATTGATCTATTCTAAGTCTTTCCAAGAGGGAAAATTGCTCTTATACATTATCATGCCCTTTGGTCGGTCCCTCAGACCCTTCTTCCCAGATATTGTCATCTAATGCAACTTCTAGGTTACTATGTAGGTTCTTTCTCTCTTTCTTTTTCTCATTTGTGTTTTTTTTTATTTCTCTGTTTTGATCCTGCTTTTTTTTTTTAAAAAAAAAAGTATATTTTTTAAATTACTAGACTCTTTAAATCTCCATTATCTCTGATAGCATCTTTTTGGATTTCTCTTCTTATTGATGTGGTTCTTCAAAGGGTATTTGAAAAGGTCTTCTGTGGCAAACCTTGAAGCCTAGAGCCTAATATGCCTGATACCTTCCACCTTTGTCCTTGCATATAAATGATATTTAGACTGAATACTAATTCTAGGCTTAAAGCTCTTTCTCATCAATATTTTAGAGATATTTGTACATTGTCTTTTTGCACTAGGATTGCTTTAGGGGTGTCCAATGTCAATCTGGTTCTTACTCTTTTAGAACTGATCTACTCTTTCTGGAAGCTTTAAGGTGTTACTAAATCTCACTCTAAAGTGAGATTATCAAATTTCATTGTAATGAGTCCAGTTGTGCATTTATTTTTACCCTGTTTAACATTCTGCGATAGTACTAAGTTTCTTCATCTTTCTACATTTCTGAGGTTCATCATTGTCTATTTTCTCCCTGTTGCATTTTTAAAGCTTTTTCCTTTCTCCTTCTGGGAGTCCTTGATTCTGACAACTGATGCTCCTTTCCTTCATATCTCTAACTTAAAAATAAACTCTATTTTGTATCCCTCACTGTTGTCTTCTAGGATCAGTTCTTCAACTTGATTGTTTGACACCAATTGTAATCATAATGCAATTTGTCTCATTCATTGTACTTTTAATTTTATTACATTTTCACCACTGATATTTTAGGTTCATCTTTTGACCTCTGTTACTGCTTTTTATTGCCAATATCCTCCCTTGTCATTTTGAGGATGAAGATTAGGTTTAAGTTGTGGATCTGTTTATTTTATTTATTGAAGAAAAGTTTGATCAATTGAACAATTTTCTTTACATCAGCTGTAGTCTCCAGCGTCTAATTACTTCTGCCCATGAGCTTTCCCTTCTTTCCTCCAGTGGCACCAGCTCATCTCTCAGGTAATCAGCGTAAGGTAGTGGGCTCTGAATACGTCATTGCTGACCTAGTCCAATTCTTTGCTTGTGTCTGTCCTGTTGCTATTGAGGAGGAAGGAACAGATGTGCTCCTGGAGGAAGGGCTAGAGGCATCCAGTGCTCACATTGGGTGCTCTTGTTTCTATTAACCATTTATTTCATGGAACGTCTACAGGGAAAAGCACATTTTGAGGTGGTGCTCTTCTTTGATTATAATCTGATAGAACTCAGGACATGGAGGAGAAGTGAGATTGTTGGCTGTATTGAAAACAACCCTGTCCACCAGCTCCTCACATGAAGAGGGTTGACCTGACATCCGTCATTTTCAACTCCAGCACTAAATGAATTAGACAGTGCTACACTTGCTGGCTTTCTTACAAGACGGATGGTGCTGGGACTAGCTTCGGTTCATGGGGAATATAAAAAAGATGGAACACAAAAGCTTGCCTAGAATCTGTTTTCTTCATCCATGAGAATATATCTCTCTGTCCCAAGTGGACCTTTTGTCCATATAACCGGTTCCTAATGCCTTCTGGTCCTAGCATTTCTTGTCTATTTGTGGATTATCTGTAGGACCCTCTTTGCTTTACTCTTCTTGCTATATGCTTGCATAGCACTTATCCTATGTCCTTTTAGATCCCTTGTATCACCACCAACGAAAAGTAAGTATAGCATAAATGCTTGGAAAATAAGCAAAAGGTAAAACTTGGCAGTATCTGGTCTGGCTATAGGAAAAGGATGGATGGTTCCTGGGGTTAGGTGTATTCCTCTGCTGGTCTAGTCCAAATCTTAATTGCTGCCCTACGTACACAGATAAGGAGCCTGAAGTCTTGTTAAGTCTTCCGTAGCCTCAGACGGCATTGCAATTTATTGTTGCTGCACTCTTTTCTAATGAAAATAAAAATTCAAAAACAGCTGTTTACATTCTGCATGTGCCCTTCTTCCTGCTCTCTGAGTTTGTGCTTCACGTGTTTTGTGGCTGCTGCATGCGTACTTAATGGTGGACTGACTCTTTCTTCATGATGCGTTGTCCCTCCTGTCACTACTCATTTCCTTCACTCTGCAGTCCACTTCATCTGATATTAATATTGCCACTCCTACTAATTTTTTACCATTACTATTCACATGAATAATCTTCAGTATCTTCTTGATCTGAACTTGTTTGTCAGCTGTCAGAGCTCTTGGATAAAAGCAATTACTTTCCAAGAGTGTCATTTTATTTTCTGGTCTACATTTTTGGATGAGTGATTTTAGATTTTGTTGTTGTCATGGTTTATTGTTGCTGTTTGATTTTTGGAGTTTATTATTTGATTTCCACAGGAGAAAAATTTAAGATTTTCAAGAGAAAAAAGATGTGTCTAATACATCAGGTTTGTATAACTTTTTTTCCCCCACACCAGTATGGGTGTCTGCTTTTTCTTAAATTTTGTCTCTTCATGAAATAAAAAAATCTTTCAAAATATTTGCTTTGTATTACCAATTATGTCTAATAGTTCTGTTATAGACATTTAGATTGGCTCCAAGAAAAAAAAGATGCTCTAAAGAGAAAAGTTAATTAAAACAAAACTTTAAAAAAGGAACAAAGACATAAATACAAGATAATGTCTCTTAAGGTGTGAAGCCTATGAATTATGTACATTTTCAGAGAAATGAATCTAAGCAATAATCTAAGATCACAGAGATGAACATTTGTAGATTTGGGGGTGGGGGGAAGCCCTGAAGACTGGTTATAGAAAAGGACCATAAAATGTCTGGAAAACTTAGAGAAAAGAATCTAAAACCAAGATAACTAAGGATAAATTTTTAGAATGTTAAAGATAAATTATGATGTGTAAATATTACAAAATATTTAAAAATTTTTATATTACACCGTTAAGTGAGGAAAAAATAAGTACAAAATTACACAATCATGTTCAAACATGTATTGGAAGTAAATTTACATTTACTCCAAAATGTAAATTAACAGCATTAATATTTGAGTGAGTATGGCCTTGGGGAGAACAGAAGGAGGCTCTGAGCCCCTACCTTGGTTTGTGGGATCAAGGGAAGGCACCCAGTCTTAAGACTGTCCCCTTCCATCAAGAAGAAAGAAGGGTTAGAGAAGACACAAGAGTAGAAAGGATCTGAGAGAGCCTCAGAGGTCCCTAGCCAGGCTCATTCCTCAGGATGTTTCTCTCCCATAGCTGGGAATGAAAGACTGGAGTACACTGTTTCTTCAAATGCTACATCAATGCTACATTCAAGTAACATTCAAAATTAAGGAACCATAATACTACCAAAAGAGCACAATAATGTTCCATAAATTGACTCTAAAAAATAGAGACCTATGAATTGCCTGACAAAGAACTCACTGCTTTAAGGAATTAATCAAAATAAGTGCTTTAAGGACACTCAACAAACTATAAGAGAACACACAACTAGACCTAGAACAAGAAAAGCGACATGTGACAAAACGAGAAGTTCAACAGAGAGAAATTAAAAGAAAAAAGAATCAAACAGATTCTAGAGGCAAAGTGAATAAAGGGAAAACACCATAAACAGCAAAAAGAATAAACTTCACTGAGCAGAAGGAAGAATCTGGGAACTTGAAGACAAACTCTTTGAAAGTATAAGTCAGGAGAAAAAAAGAAAAGAGTGACAAAGAATGAAGAAAGCTTATGAAATTTATGGGGCACCAATAAAAGAGCTAATATTCACATTAGGGAATCTTTGAAGGAGGAAAGAAAGAGAAATGTGCAGAAAGCTTATTGAAAGAAATAATGGCTGGAAACTTCTCAAATCTGGGGAGAGATATGGATATGTACATACATGAAACTCAAAAGTATCCAAACAGATCCAGCATTTAAAAAGAATTTGCTGAGCTACATTGTTATCAAACCATCCAAACCAGAGACTTTTGAAAGCAATAGGAAAAAAGAGGCTTTGTTGTAGATAAAGGAAACTTTATAAGGCTATCAGTGGATTGCCCAGAAGAAATCTTACAGGCCAGGGGAGAGTTAGATGATATTTTCAAAGTGCTGAAAGAAAAAAAAAAAAACCTTCCATCCAACAATACTTCATCCACAAATCTGTCATTCAGTTATGAAGCATCAAGACCTCCCTAGATGAGCAAAACCTGCGGGAGTTCTTCATCACCAGACCTGCCCTATGTGAAATGTTAAAAGGAGTTCTTCAAGCTGAAACAAAGGCTCTAATTGGCCAAGCATGGTGGCCCATGCCTGCAATTCCAGCTACTTGGGAGGTTGTTGCAGGAGTTTGAGGTCCACAGAGGCAACGTAGTGAGACCTTGTCTCAAAATAAAAATTTTAAAAAGTGCGAGGAACTAGGATGCTCCTGGGTTGGATTCAATCCACAAAACAAAATAAATCCCTCTAATTAGTAACATGAAAACATAACAAATATAAAACTCACTGGAAATGCTAAGTGTACACTCAAGTTCAGGGTGTTATACTGCAATATTGTTGTGTAAATAACTCCAGTATAAAAGTTAAAATAAGAAGCTATTAAGATAAATATAGCTGCAATATTTTAATTAATATACAATAAATTGTGTTCCATAAAATGAGGGGTGAGGGTATTTTATAGATCCTTTGTTCCTTCCTACCTATCTTGCTGTTTTCCTCTGAGGTTTGATCAGTTCCACATTGATGTGTGATTCTCTTTATCTTTTGTGTATTTACCACAGGTTTTTGTTTTGTGGATTCCATGAGCTTGACTTGCATAAACCATAATTTTATCAATGTATTTTAAAGTTATAACAACTTAATTATGATGGCATACTCATGGAACCTGAGGAAGTTGAACTCATTGAAACAGAGGATAGAGCAATGCTTGCTAGAAATTTGGGAGTGGAGGAAATGGAGGAAATTTTGTTATAAGGTTGTGGAGACCTAATGTACATCATGGTGACTATAGCTAATAATAATATAATTATATACTTCAAATTTTCTTAGAAAGTAGATCTTAAGTACACTCACTAACATGCACACACACAAAGGATAATCAAATGAGGTGATGAAAATGTTAATTAGCTTGATTGTAGTAATAATTTCACTATGTATCTGTACACAAAAACGTTCTATTATACCCTTTAAATTTACATTACTGTCAACTACACTTCAATAAATTTTGGGAAAAAAACAATGATAGTATTCGATTTTTACCCTTATATTAATGTAAATATCCATGTATCTGTACTGATATGAGTAAATAAGCAAATAAATAAACAAATGAGGGAAAATCAAGTGCTCTTCCTTACCAAAGAATTTCATTAGTAAATATGAAGGAAAGAAGAAAATAGAAAATCACAGTAGCAATAGAAATCATTGTAAACTAGGTAAATACCATAATAATTTTTGCAGACATGATCCAGTGATGGATTCTAAAATTATTGTGTGAAAGTCTGAGGAAAAATAGGGCTTGTGTTGTTTCAAAATATCACCCCCAAGATATATTTTAAGCACTAAGGGAAAGGTATTAAATTTATAGCGGAGGAAGCCAGCAGAAAGTGCTTCTACCATGTATTCGAGGTCAGCATCACAAGTAATAAGGTATGTCAAATGTCACAAACCCCTTGATGCATTTTTGGTGGAAATGCACAACCTCATTTTGATCTTGGAAAAATATCAAACAATCCCCAAATTTAAGAATATCTATAAAATAACTGATAAGTATTCTTCTTTCTTTCCTAATCAGATATTTTTATTATAGTTATTAATACATACTAATTGTACAAAATAATGGGTTTCCTCTGTGATAATTTCATTCATGCATATACCGTATTTTGCTGATCAGTATGAACTAGTGCCACAGTTACTTTACAAAAGACAAGGAAAGACTGAGAACTCTCACAGGTGGAGACAATTAAGAAAAAATAGCAATGAAATGTAATGTGAGTGGATGGAACAGAAAAAGGGCATTAGAGCAGAAAACTGATAAAATCAGAGCAAGATTTGGAGTTTGGTTAATAATATTGTCTGAAGAGTTCCCTAGTTTTTGATAATTATATTATGTAAGATGTTCATGTTCAGGAAATATGAGTGAGAAGCATGTGGCACTCTAGTATTTCTCAACTAGTCTTAATATTTTTAAATCTATAATTTGTTCAAAATAAGTAAAAATAGTCTATAAATTGACATAGCTAATATCATATTAATTTCCTATTGCATTACACGTAGTTAGAAAATTGGAATCATCCATCTATATCCATCCAAAAACATTTACACACATACACACAATGTTAAAGCATCTCTAAATACTAGGATTATTTTTGTCTTTGAAATTTTTTTTCATTCTTTAAATTTTATTTTCTTTCTTCTTTTTTCTGTTTGGGTGCTGGGAATTGAACCCAGGGCCTCATGCATACTAAACAAGTGCTCTACCACTAAACTACCCCAACCCTAGCCCTGCATTTTTAAAATTTTCTCCAGTGAAAATGTGTTACTTCTATAATTGTAATTAAAGCAATAAATTATTCTGCTAAAAAACTAAGCAAAAAGGGGCTGGAGCAGTGACTCAGCGGTTA
>PVKS010037533.1:0-18558 GCA_004027875.1 Aplodontia rufa | reverse complement strand
GCCATAGGAGTTCTATTAAGGAAGAAGCGGCCTACTCCTATAAGGTGTAGTGTTTCCCCGACTTCTTTTTCTAGTAAATTTAAAGTTGTAGGCTTAATATCCAGGTCTTTGATCCATTTTGATTTAATTTTTGTGCAGGGTGACAGATAAGGATCCAGCTTCAGTTGTCTACAAATAGCAGTCCAGTTTGTCCAACACCATTTGTTGAACAGGCTATCTTTCTTCCACACTGTATTTTTGCCCCCTTTATCAAATATCAAATAGTTTATTATAATAATTTTAAAGATTTAGAAGGCACAAACCATTATGCTTGTTTGTCTGAACCATTAATTTAATTTGTATTCATTTTCCATGTGATTTTTTTCTGTGTAGTGTTTCAGTAGGAAAAAATCAGGCAGTTATCATTCCTTATCTGGATGAATAATAATGCTATCCTGACAGATTTTAAAAATCTTATAAATTAGATACAGTTGAGAATTTAAAAAGTGTGAGAATTTTAATCATATAAATTGTGGATAATATAACAATCTACCATTAACAATTTTAAGAAAAGAAAAAACGCATGCCTATAGAATAACACTTGCTGCATATTATTAAATAAGTTAATTTTAAGACATTTGAAAACAGGGTTCTACAAAAATTTATGTTTTAATGTGATGCATATTGACACTTTAATATTCTTTTAAAATTTTTTTTTATTGGTGCAACATAGTCTTACATAATGAGGTAATTCTTTGTTACATATTTACATATTCATACATTGTGATGTAATATATATATATAAATTTTTTTTTTTTAAGAGAGGGACAGAGAGAGAAAAAGGGAATCAACTTTATTTAGTTTTTCATGTGGCTTTCATTCCTCATTCCACCGCTCCAGCCCCTATGTTGAGGTTTTTTTTTTTTTTTTGAGAGAGAAAAACACTTTGTTGTGTATGTGGTGCTGGGGTTTGAACCCACATACTTGCTGGGCAAGCACCCTAACTGCTGCCAGGCAAGTGACCTAATTGCCGAGGCACTGCTCCAGCCCTGTGTTGAGTTTTTAAAAGAAAAAAATTCAGAAGCAGTGAATGGAGGAAATAGAATTGCAGAATATTTTCGATACTTCTAGAATTATCCTAGGTGGAAAAAATAAAAATCTTGATGTTTTCAAAATAGTCTTCCTTAAAAGATGGATTTTTAAAAACTACAGTATTTTCTGGCGTAAGTTTAAGGCTTTCATGTGGGGAAGAGACATCTGAAAAAGTGTTAAGGGTCAGGTCAGGATACCATGGTGGCCCAAGCTTAATTATTTCAGTGATCCTCATCTAACTGTGGCCATGGTGTTCAACGATTCCATCTGAACTGATTGCCTTGTTTCAAGGGTATTTCTATTGTTTTAGGTCATTGTCTTTATGGTCATTTCTTTTAACTGTAGACTGATGAATTTGCCATAGTTTATGTCTGTCCATCTAATGAAAAAAGATAAATTTATAAGATGAATGAGATTGGTCAGCTTTGTAATATGGCAATGTTTATTATTATTTCCTTGTTAACAAATTTTAAAATAAAGAAGGCATTGAAAGTGGTCAAATCTTAGTGTATTTGTAAAGCAAGGTTGTTCAGGTTAGGAGTGCTTCAGAGAATAAGGCTCACTCACTGGAGATAGGAACATCATTGCCTGGCTGGTGATCCTTAGGGAGGGAGGTTGTTGATAAAGAGAAAGTTCAGAGGTTAGTGAAGACTTAGTTTTTGAGATTTGGGGTGTGTGTGTGTGTGAGATTTAGGAAAAAAAGTTTTGTACCTTTGTGTGTGCTCTTCCCCCTCCCTCCCCCATTAGATGGAGGCTGTAGTTGTTCCTTTGAAAGCATTTTGTAGGAGCTGGAGTGGTGGCTCAGATTACTGTGCTTGCCTGGCATGTGCAAGTGCATGGGTTCAAACCCCAGCACTCACGTCCACAACTAAGAGTCAAAGCAGCAAAAGCCATGTGAAAAACTCAATAAAATTTGATTTTCTCTCTCTCTCTCTCATTGTCTTTTTCTCTTTAAAATAAAAACCATTTTGTATGCTTAAATTACAGTTTCTTAAAAATCCTGATGTAGGTTTAAAATAAAATTGTGTTAGGTATTTGTCTACTTATCACTTCTTTTTTCTTTTTGGAAATTAATTTGCTTACAGATTCTTCACTTCCTAAAGCATCTTCAGATTTTATTAATTTGCTTGATGGATTACTTCAGAAAGACCCACAGAAAAGGTACGAACAGTTTTTAATGTGAAAGATACTATAATCTTTCTCTTTTCATGTTCTTTTAAAATAGTGCTGTTGATTGTCTCCCTAAAATCAAGAGTCTGGGGTGTGCATTATGGGGTAACTATGGTTTACGATCAAATGCATATCATGTTGTTACTTCATACACCTTTATGATTCTACAACAACTCAACTCCTTAATACCTATCTATCTAATGATGGGACCTTTGGTAGGGGATTGGGTCATGAGGATGGAAACTTCATGATTAGGATTAGTACCCTTATAAAAGAGTTCAGAGACTCTAGCCCTCTTTTTGCTAATGAAGATACAATAAGAAATGAGCAGTCTGCAATCTGGAAGAGAGCTCTTTCCAGAACCCAACTACACTGGTACCCTGATCTCAGACTTTCAGCCTTCAGATAACTATTTGTAGCTTAAGTCACCCAGTCTCCAGCAAGTTGTTTATAGCAGTTTGAACTAAGGCAGATTATACATTAAAATGATAATATATTAGGTATATTTAATTAAAGTTATTAAAAACAAAAAATAATAAAATAATGCTATTCTTTTTTTTTATTTTAAAGAGAGAGGGACAGAAAGAGAAAAATAATCTTTATTTAATTTTTCGTGTGGCCTTCATTGCTCCAAGACTTTGTTGTGTATGTGGTGCTGGGGTTTGAACTCACATACTTGCTGGGCAAGTACCCTAATTGCTGCGCTACTGCTCCAGCCCAACAATGCTATTCTTAATATACAAATAATTGTTCAGATTAGTTTGATTTTTTAAGAAGTCTGACTTTGGATTGAGGTTTCTCTCACTTTAATAGGATTTTTTAAAAATCACAGGTGTTTTTAGTCAGTTTCTCTTTTCATGAATTAAATAGTTGCCAAGGCTGCAGAGTGCTTGCCTGGCATGCGGGAGGCCCTCGTTCCATCCCCAGCACTGTGTCATTAAAAAAAAAAAAGTTGCCTAGTAAGTTGACACATTCCAAATCCAAGAAGTACATTTCTTTCCAGTGTACATTTTAGGCTTAAAGAGTTTTTGACTCTAGAAGTAGGAATGATACAGTTAAGATAATGTGCTATTAGCTGAGTGATATTTTAATGTTATACCTTTTTATAATAATCTTATCATAATCATGATAGCAATTAAAAGAATGATAGGCACATGATGAGTTTTCTATGTTTAAGTGACGGATGGCCAAGAATTATTGTAGTACTGGGTCAGGAAGTCTGGAAGTTAATGGGGAGTAGGGCAAGGAGTCTCCTTGATTTGGAAGCAACTAGTGTTGTTGTTGGTTTTTTTTTGTGTGTGTGTGCATGCATGCACACACATGTGAAATATGTCATTTCACATGTGTGATGCTGGGTATGAAACCCAGGACTTCACGTGTGCTAGGCAAGTGCTGTATCCCCAGCCCAAGAGCAATTGTTCTTTCTAGTTCTGGTTCTGCCACTCAATAAGTGGGAGTTGGCATGGGGAGGGTTCAGATAAGTATGTGGGATCTCTCAGGGTGTAAAATGGAGAGTATTTAGTGTAGCATGTAAAAGAATCCATTCCCTACTTTTATCAAATATATGAAAAAGACTGTAGGAGGAGATGCAGATTCTTAAATAAGCTGTAGGACAAGTCTTTTGCTTATATTAGAATTAGTTAGGATTAGTGTTATTTTGGTGGATAATTTTTCAGGTATCTTTGGATAGGTTATAAATACAGATAATGTATACTCAGCCCTCCATATCTTCAGGTTCTGCATTTACAGATTCAACAAAATGCAAATTGAAAATTATGTATGTGTTAAACTTGTACAGACTTTTTTTTGTCTATAGTCTCTAAATAACAGTATAACAAGTACGCACATGGCATTTACATTATATTTGGTATTAGAAGTAATCTGGAGATGATTTAAAGTATGGAATGGGATGTGTGTAGGTTGTATTCAAATACATCATTTCACAATAGGGAACTTGAGCATCCTTGCATTTTGGTATGTGTTGCAGGGAGTGGGGATGGGGGCACCCAGAACCAATCCCCTGAGGACACTGAGGGACAACTGCATTTAGGATGGTATATCCACATATTTATACACCTATATTATATATTATATATATATATATAAATTTTTTTTTTTCTTTAACAGTGTTACTCCATATCCAACTATTTTCTTTCATGGTATATTATGGATCCTTTCCCATATTAATAAATGTCTATCTGCTTAGTCACTTAAAATGGCTGAAGAATGTATATGCAATAATCTGTTATAAAAATAGACACTTAGAATGGTTCATGATATAGAATATAATATGTGTAACTGCAGTAGATACTTCTGTGGGTTTTTTGAGGGTGTTCACTTGGGCAGTTTTCTTTGTAAAAAAAGTTCTCAAAGCAGATTTCTGGTCAAAGTCTAGGAGCATTAAAAGTTTGGTACATTTGCTACATTTACACTTCTAGCAACAATGTTAGCAAGCACCTTCACTGCCACCCTCAACTACATACGATCACTTAATCTTTTAAATATTTGCTAAACTGATGGATGAAAAATAAATTTTACTCTTTTTTGACCATTTTTATTGCTCTAATAAATAAAAAGAACCCTTGTATAAAAAAGGATATATATAGTTGCAGATTCTTTTTCTTTGATATTTTTGTCTTACTTTTAGTCAAAGTATTTTTATTTAAATACAGATACTTTGCAAAATTAAATTTGAAACACCATATTCTTTTTTGTTTTTAAATTTCAGTTAGACTTAACTTTTCCCAATCTAGTGGATATACCTAGAGGTACCTCTGTTAGTAGTAACATTTCATTCTTTGAAAATGAATCTGGGTTTTGGATAAAGTCATTTAATGTGAGTAACTAGCTAGATATGATTTTGACTAATTGGAGGGTGCGGCTATATATAGTCAAGAAGCCTATTTTTTTTTCTCTTTTTCCTGGTACCAAGGATTGAACCCAGCAGCACTGAACCAAATCCCCAGCCTATTTTTTATTTTGAGACAGGTTCTCACTAAGTTACTCAGGGCCTCGCTAAGTTGCTGAGGCTGGCCTTGCTTGAACTTGTGATCCTCCTGCCTCAGTCACCTGAGCTGCTGGGATTACAGGTGTGCATCTTCGTGTCTGGCCTATTTGTTTCTTTTCTTTTTTCTTTCTTTCTTTCTTTTCTTTTCTTTTTTTTTTTTAGAGAGGGACACAGAGAAAGAGAATCAATTTTATTTATTTTTTCATCTGGGTTTTGTTTCTCTGACACTTTGTTGTGTATGTGATGCTGGGATTTGAACCTGGGTCCTCATGCATGCCAAGCAAGTTCTCCAACTGCTGAGCCACTGCTCCAGCCCTCCTATTTGTTTCTTAATAGGAAAAGTTAAGTTCCCTCACTGAAATACATCAAATTTCAGGATAACGAAATAATATTTCTCTTCTTGGGATATAAGAGATAAAGAGAATTATAGATGGATAGTATCTGACATGTTTACTTTAAAATTTCAAATCATTTCAAATCAACTAATTAGTTGGGACACCTGATATTTTCATCAAGCTCAGTGGAACAGAAACCTGAGACTTCTACTTTCTCATTTCATTCTGTACTATTTAAATCTTCTGAACTATTTCTTCTGACTTTGTTGTCTAAGAGGTTAATTGAATACTGAAATGAAAGAGTAAAGTGTAATGCAATTTCAAATGTAGATTTGTATGGTGATATTTAAAAATTATAAAATCTGATGTTATATATAATTGGGAAATGTCATGTCCTGGGAATTCTCTGCGGCAAATCATATCAAAATAAATAAAATAAAATTTAACATTTATGTTTTATCAAGATTAACTTGGACAAGACTACTGCAGCATTCATTTTGGAAGAATGCTTTCATGAAAGAAGACCAGGAGGAGGGTTTCAGCTTCAGGTAGTATAAACTTATCTTTGTGCATGGGATGTAGTTACTAAACAGGCGTGGTCATTACTATTCTAATGATGCATTTTTAATTTGCATGACTTTTTCATGCCTTATTGCACTTGCTAGGACTTTTCCAGTTAGATATTAAGTCAGGAATGATGAAAGTGGAAATCCTTGACTGATTTCCAGTTTTAGGGTGAAAGCATTCAGTCTTTCCATGATAAATATGATGTTAACTGGAGGTTTTTGAAACTGCCCTTTTCAGTTTAAATGTCATCAACTGCTTTTTCTGTATAATGTCATGTGATCTTGTGGATCTTCTTGAGCCTCTTACCGTAATGTATTAGATTAGTTGGTTTTCACATCATCTAGCCAGTCTTAACTTTCTTGGTAAACCCCTTAGTCAAGGAGTATTATAGTTTTTGTATCTTGCTGATGTCTTTGGATTTAAGCGGTGGGAGGGCAGTGGTGGGTGGGCAGTGGTGGGTAGGGAAGCAGGGTGAGAGGGATTTGCCTCATTTTCTTGGGATCATAGATAGCTCTTTGGTCAGAGAAAAGATTTCCCCTCTTTTAGAGTTCCAGGAAGTGACCAGCAGCTGCTACTGTTGCTAACTAACTGCTGCAGGGTTACCTGGAGGGTGAGCAGGACCCATAAGGAAAAAGAAAAACAAGCAAACTAGGGATTTCCTCTGCTTCCTTCTTAGGAACCCCCTTTTCCTTCCATGGAACAGAAATAGAGGGCTTTTCTTTTTTTCTGCCTGTACCTTGCTGCCTTTGAGTCCAGGCTAGGCAACAGGAAAGGAAAAATAATGCGAAATTCGTTGCTGGGTTTAGTAACCTCTTTAGTGTTGCCTCAGTCTGCCTGTTGCCATTCTTTTTTCAGAGAAAGGGTTATAGACATCTGAGTGCAGAGCCTTGTATATAAAAAGTGCTTATTTTAGCTGCTCAGTGAAAAATATTACTTTTCCAACTCTACAACTTTGCCACGTATCATATGTAATTTAATTGCTTTTTCCAACCTTTTGTTCTATACATAAAACTGCAATTTGAAAGTAATTCTGCTTATGCTGATTTTGTCCTCTTGAGTAGCAGAAATGTGTCGGAGTGTTCTGGGCCACAAGATTCCAAGGAACTTTTGCAGAATGCTCAGAATGGACAAGCAAAAGGGCACAAGGGTGGACAAAGGCTAAGTCAATCTTTCAAACTAGGTAAACTTTGGTTTGAACATATTCATTATTGCTTTAGACGCTGTATTAGCTTTCTTTTTAAATCTCATGTATATTGTGCTCCACTCCTGATATTTTTATTCCTTTTTGGGTAATATGTTGTTTTCCTGCTACAGAAAATCCAACTGAGTTGCGGCCTAAGAGTACTATTGGGGGTCAGTTGAATGAGTCCATATTTCTTCTCAGGTATGTAAAATCAGAAAACAGGATCAATGAGAGATGAAAGTTTGGTTTTCTTAAAGCATGTGCTGGCCTGGTGGGAAACCATGTTACACAGAGATGAAGGACAGGGATATTCATTCCAGATTCCAGTTTTACTTTCCATTTTCAAGGTTTCAAGGTTATAGTTTGGTACAGGTTAGTGGAATTTAGATTTTGCTATGAACTTTAAAAATTACTTAGTTTTCCTATTTGCAAGGATTAAAGTATACAAAATGAATTTAAAATTTCAGAAGTCAAGCTTTTTTTTTTTGGATTGGGGATTGAACACAGGGGACCCTCTACCACAAAGCTGTATCTCCAGCCATTTTTACTTTTATTTTGAGATGGTCTCTTGCTAAGTAACCCTGTTCAAACTTGTGATCCTCCTACCTTAGCCACCTGAGTCACTGGGATTGCAGGTATGCATCACTGTGCCTGGCCAGAAGTCCATCTTCTTCATTTCAGTAAAAATTTATAGCAAGAACAGGTTGTAAGCTGAGTGTGGTAGAACATGCGTATTCAAGACTAGCCAGGGAAACTCAGACTCTGACTCAAAATTCTAAAGGGCTAGGGATGAAGTACAGTGGTAGAGTGCCCCCAGGTTCAATCCCTAGCACGCACATAAAAAAAAGTTGTACTGTTTTTTTTTTTGGTCTCCCTCCCTGCTTTCCTTCCTTCCTTTCAGGCTGGTGGGGATTAAGTACTGTACCTCACACAGGCTAGACTAGTGCTCTACTACTAAACCATAACTTCAGCCCCTGTGTTTTTCTTTAAATATTTTTATATGAGGCTTAAACAGTGTTTGTAATCATTGAAAGAATAAGAAACCAGGATGATGTCTTTTATTTTATTTTTTTTAAAGAGAGAGGGACAGTGAAAGAGAGCTTCAGTTTTATATTTTATTTAGTTTTTCATGTGACTTTTGTTGCTCTGAGACCTTGTTGAGTACGTGGAGTTGGGGTTTGAACTCAAATTCTTGCACATGCCAGGCAAGTGCCCCAACAGCTGAGCCACCGTTCCAGCCCCAGTATGATATCTTAATCTATTTCAAATATCGTTCCCTAATGATTGGGAACAAAGTTTGAAAAATATAATATGTAAACATTAAATATATTTTAAAATATTATTGGGTTGAGGGTGTTGTTCAGTGGTAGAGCACTTGCCTAGCATATAAAAGGCCCTTGGTTCAGTACCCAGCACCACAAAGTCATAGAAATTTTATTTCATGAAATGGAGATTATAATGTTAAACTAAAATTTCTTGATCTGTTTTTCCCTTATTTAAATGTTAGGTATGTTAAATTTATGTACATTTCAATCATTTTAAAATGATTTAAAACCTTTTATGATCTCTGCTGTATTTTACGTGCTTTGTAAGTACTTGTTTAATGAATGAATAAATAAGCAAGTGAAAGAAAACCAAGGGTCTTGATTTTTGGGAATTAGAGGGAAATAATTTTGAAAGGCTCTAATGATCTGAGAAGAAGGGTTTATTTTTGTTTTTTGGTACTGAGGATTGAACCCAGGGTTGTTTAACCAATGAGCTACATCCCCAGCTCTTTTTATTTTTATTTTTTTTTTGAGACAGGTTCTTGCTAAATTGCTTAGGGCCTTGCTAAGCTACTGAGCCTGCTTTGAACTTGTGAATCTCCTGCCATAGCTTCCTGAGCTGATAGGATTACAGTCCAGCACCACCACACCAAAGTGAAGGTTTTTTTTTTTTAATATGAAAATTTCAAAACAAGAGGCACAGTAGTAATGTAGTGTCCCATAGATCACATGCAGAAGGAATCATTAAAAAATAGATGCAGATTATAATTTACTTGGTACTTAAATAGGTATAAAGGTGATTTCGCATTTCAAATATTTTCTGAGATAAAATTAAATTCTTTCCTTCCTTTAGAATCTTTTTTTTTTTTTTTTTTAAAGAGAGAAACTATTTAGTTTTTCACATGGCCTTAGTTGCTCCAACACACAGTTGTGTACGTGGTGCTGGGGTTTGAACCCGGGTCCTTGTGCTTGCCAGGCAAGCGCTGAAACTGCTGAGCCACCGCTCCAGCCCCCCTTTAAAATCTTTGACCTATTTTATTATGTTAATTCTGCCTGTACCAACAGACATTTAAAAAATTTTAAAATCAATATTTTGAGATTTCTAGTTAGAAGTAAAATAGATTCTGTAGGGCAGAATCTATAAATAAAAGAATAAATCAGGTAGAAATTACTTTAAAAGCAATTATAAAAATTACAGCAGCATATAAACACAAATTAGTTTCAAATTTTTGTAAGATCGTGTATAATCATCATGTCCACCAGTTTTTATGATACATATTTTTTCCCCAGAAAATAGTAAGCAGAGGACAAATTTTGTGAAATCTGAGTAATGTTTTACTGTTATGTATTCTTTCAGTTCTCGTCCTACCCCAAGAACTAGCACTGCAGTGGGATTAAGTCCTGGTGAGGATATGACTCAGAACTCACCACAGAAGACCTCTCCTTTGGCCAAGGTTAGCAGTGATGGAATCCCATTTTCTATATTGAAGCTCAGAAAAAATTATTTGAACTGTGTTTGTAATTGCAAAGTTTCTACTAAAGTTATCTTCCCTGATCATTTGGTTTTTTTTAGGAACTAAGAGAAATATCTGATTTTGTTGCTTCAGAGTTGTTTTTCTGTGGGGGTGGGGGGGAGTGGGTGCATGTGCATGGGTGGGTGGTACTGGGGATTGAACCCAGGGTGATCTAAATCTAACATGGAGCTACATCCCCAGCCTTTTTTTTTTTTTTTTTAAAGAGAGGGAGTGGGGTGGGGAGGGAATGAGGGAGGTAGGGAGAAGGTGAGGGAGGACAGGGGTGATCAGTTGATAGTGAATGCGTGGATTTGTGGATTTATTTCTAGACTATTCCACTGGTGTGTTCATCTACCCACAACAATAGTAGCACATTGCCTTGATTTCTGATCGTTTTTTGGTCAGTTTCTGCTCTTTGTTATTTCAGCTGCTTTAGCTTGCTGGGATTGTAATAGCAATTGCATTGAATCTGTAGATCATTTTGGGAAGTATTATCAACTTAACAATATTCAGGGTTTTCCCACGAGCGTGGGGATGTCATTCTCCTTATTTAGGTCTCCTTTTATTTCCTTCAGTCATAGTTATTTTGAATGCAGAAATATTTTGAATTAAAAAATTTCAAAGCTATTTTTATTGTATTAATTGTTGATGAATAGAATTGGTTTCAGTTGTTATAATGATTTGAAATGTATTTTGACCATCTGAGATTTATTTCTGTATAGAAATTTAGTAAATGGGTTATAATAAAATATCACTCTGCTAATGATTTTTTTGGGTTGAATATGAAATAAGAAATCAGCATAAAAATGAAAAATAAATTCTGAAATGCAATAGATATTGAAACCCAGATGTCAGATGGTTTTTGTGGAGAATAGTCATTTTATTGAGAATATTCAAGCAATAATTGCATAAATATTAAATGATAGCTTATATTTTGTATATATATTTAAAGAGAGAAGGACATTGAGGGAGAGAGAGAGAGACATAATCAATTTTTATTTAGTTTTTCACATAGCCTTTGTTGCTCTGACACTTAGCTGCATATGTGGGTGCTGGGGTTTGAACCCGAATACTTGGGCATGCTGGGCAAGCGCTGTAACTGCCAAGCCACCTCTCCAGCCTCCTGTTTTATAATTTTTAAGTGATGGTTTTTATTAAAATTATATCATAGAAAACTTGGAAAATGTAAACGAGAACAAATATAACAGAAAAATCACTTAAAATTTTATGACCCAAAATAAGCATATTTGTAATTTTAGTTTTATGCATATATGTTCATTTTCAAACAAAGGAGCAACTTTTTAACTTAATTCTTTCATAAAATGATTTTGATCTCGTTATAATTATTGATCTTTTAGTTTATTCCTAAGTATTTTATCTGCTTACTTTTTGCAGTTATCAATGGGATATTAATTTGTAATAACATATTTGTGCATGCATTTTTTACCTATAGGAAATTAATTTTTACATATAAATGTTCTCATTAATCTACCTAACAATTTTTATAGTATTTCTAGTAATTCTGCTGTTGATTAATTTTCATTTTCTGGTTATTCAGTTACAGCTTCTACATAAAATGATAATGTGGTCACTTCAAGAACTATTTTCCTACTTTGCACTATGAACTAGTTATTACTAGCAGTTCCTGCAAGGGGTAGTCAGCAGGGATGCCTATCTCTCAGCTCTGTTGATCCTTCCTCTCCTTTACCGCTTTCCAGGCCCATAGGGCATCATCCTCTCAGTTAGTGTTTTGCTGTAACGAGCTTCCTGACTGGTTTCCCCAGGCCTCTTTGCCTGCCTCCAGTCCATTCTCTTCTTCTTCTTCTTCTTCTTTTTTTTAAAGAAAGATGGGGCAGTGATGTGAGAGAGACAGAAAGAGAGAAGCAATCTTTAGTTTTTCATGTGACTTTCATTCCTCAGACACTTCGTCGTATACATGGTGCTAGGGTTTGAACTCACGTCCTCGCACATGCCAGGCAATTGCTGTAATCACCAAGCCACTTCTCCAGCCCCAGTCCATTCTCTTCTAAAGCTGGTATGATCTTTCCTTTCCCTTTTCCTTTTTTCTTTCCTCTTTTCTTTTCTCTCCCTCTCACCCTTCCTTCTTCCCTCCCTTCCTTTTCTCTCTCTTTCTCTCTCCCTCTTTCTAGAGTTAATTTTTTATTTTTCATCTGGTTTTTTGTTTTTCCTCCACTTGGTTGTATATGTGGTGCTGGGGACTTAATTCTAGTCCTCATGCATGCAAGACAACTGCTATACCGCTGAACCACCTCTTCAGCCCAAGCTGGTATGGTTTTTAATTACGGATGTTCTCTCTCAGGAAGTGCCAGGCATTGTTACAAATGCTTTGCATGAGGGCTGGAGCAGTGGCTCCATGTTGGAGACTAGGCCAAACATGATGCCAGAGAAAAGAATTAGTGGTGAATAACTCTGTAAAGGGCCCAGCTGGCTTGTAAGAGAATTGGTGGTAAACAACTCTAAGAGGCCCAGCTGGCTTGTAATTAGCAAACCGCCTGACCGCATGACTAAGGTATTTGGCTGCTCATTTGTTACAATTGGTTGAATGTGTTTGCACTGTATCCCTATTGGTTGTTGTAACAGATAAATACTGGGCGTAGGGAGACAGAGGTAGATGACTCTAGTGGGAAGAGATGACGCTAGTGAGAGGAGATCCTTCCATGCAGGCGGCAGAAGAAGATGACTCTAGTTGATGACACTGGTAAGAGGAGACCTTCCCATGCAGATGGCAGAAACGAGACAGAGTAGTAGCCACTAGTCAGAGAAGCAGCAGCGGCAGAGACAGAGGAGAGCAGCAGAAGCAGCTGAGACAGAGAAGCAGCAGAGGCAGAGGAAGAAAACCTAACATTCAGGCAGTAAGAGAGGAAGAACAGCTTCAGCGGTAGAAATAGGGACTCTAGTGCGGCAGTAGAAATGGGGACTCTAAAGAGAGAAAATGTGAATAGCCTTGACTCTAAATGTAATGTTTTAACGCCTTGCCTCTAAAAGAGAGAATGCCGAAGCGCTTGGAGGCCTTTAGCTGCGGTAAAGGGAGAAATGAAGTGCTTGGAGAACTCGGGGCCACTGAAAGAGAGCCGTCCGGATAGCTCCACAGTTGCAGCACTTGCCTGGCATGTGTGAGGGGTGAGGGAGGTGGGTTTGAACCCCAGCACCATGTATGTACAATGAAGTGTTGGAGCAATGAAAACCAGATGAAAAACTAAACAAAATTGATTCCCTGCCCTGACTCTGTCCCCCGCTCTTTAAAAAAAAAAAAAAAAAAAAAAAAGCTTTGCAAGTTCTTTTCACAGCTGTGAAAGCCTTTTGGTTTTGATCTTTATTAAGTTGAAACAAGGCTCAGTGGTTGGAAGGCTTGTGTGGTGTGCACGAGGACCCAGGTTTAAACCCTAGCACCACATATACAACTAAATGTCAGAAACAAAAACCTGGTGAAAAAATAAACTGATTCTCTCTAGGTAAGTAGAGCACAAAGAAAGACCTCAGAGGCACTGATAGTGAACATCTGCTTATCCATTTTCATTGTCTAGCCGTACTTTAGCTTTAATAAATATATTGGTGTTTAACACTTGGGTAGCAGGTTAGTACTTCAGCCCAAACATTTTTATGCTACAATGTTAGTTTCATATTGAATCTTCATAAGACAAATAATAGATGAGTATTTTGTGAAAGATAAAACTGTGCCGGTAATCCCAACCGTTTGCTGCATCACAGTTCAGAACCTCACCTGTAGGAGGGCTGTTTTCTAGTCCTAACCAGCCTTGGTGGTGAAGATTCCTTGAAATGAGTAAGTCAGTTACTTTCTCTGAGCCATCTGTTTTCCATCTGTTAAATGAGAATAACAATGCGTATAATCTAGGAGTTTTTGAAGATCAGTTGAGACCTTGACAGTGCTTTGCTTTGAATAGCAATTGAAGTCCACTGATACCAATGATTTTGTACAGTGGTGTGTTGGGGTCTGACCTTTGCTTTATCAGCTGCCCTGGATCTTGTTGCTGTTTGCATAAGCTCCTTCGAGAAGGGCTGCTAGATTGTATATTGTTAAGCTTGAAAAACAGGGTGTCCACACGGGCTTCAGACGTTTCGCATTGGTATCACCTGCCAATTAATTCTAGATCCTTCAAAAGGCGCACGTAGAGGCTTATTGATCAAACGTGTGCCTCTGAAATCCAGGTGTGCCAATGAACAAGCTAATGTAGAGAGGCCTCCAGGGGGAGGGGTGAAGGCCTTTAAAAAAGAGGCTCCAGCTGGCAGTGGAGAGCTCTTGCACTTTCTGCTGGCTGTGTTGTCCCTGCTTCTTCGGAAGAGAGCTCTTGTAGTTTGCTGCTGGATGTGGTGTCCCTGCTCCTTTGGAACATGAGCTCTTGTCAGCAGCCGAACCTGCCAAGTTCAGGAAGCTCCTGAACCTGTGGAACTGTGAGAAATTGCTGTCTGTTTGTTCTGAAATAGTCTTTCCTATATAGACTTGCCTTGATTTGTTTGAGATTACTTAATGTTAGGCATTTTGTCGTAGCAGTACAAATGAACGTTGCCTTGAAAGAGAGATGTAAAGTATGATATATAAAAAGGGAAGTAAAGTTTGGACAAAGAAAGACCGTTTTGGGTCTCCGGCCTGTGGTTTTTCTCATCCCCAGCCCGTCCCTCAGGTCAGAAACCAGCTGGACTGGGACAGTGGTGTCTTTCTCAGCTTCTTATTAGGCCTCTTAAGCTCTTTATCAGGCACAGGAACAAAGTGTAATTTTCTCGTTTCAGGTGACGAGTGGACACCTGAGCCAGGAGGCACTGGAATCCCAGATGAGAGCACTAATCTACACAGAATCAGATCTTGTCGTCACCCCGATTATTGACAACCCCAAGGTGTGGAAAGATGCTGTAACTACTGAGGGTTGAATTTTAGGCTTCACTGAGGGTTGGAATCAGTGATGTTTTCATTCAGAATATTCTTTGCATTCCTCTTGTGTACATCTTTCATTTGACACATCTGGCTTTCCAGCTCCCACCTGGTCTGCAACTCTCTTCTCCTTCACTTCTACCTCACTGGAGTGGTGAGTTTTCTCCTCTCTTTTTGATGTGATGGCTCTGCTTGACTTTACTGCACTTTTGGGGCTGGAGCAGCAGGTCACACAGGCACCCCTCCCTCTAGAAGGCTGTCAAGCTGCGGGGCAGATGGGTAGGTACAACCAGAGCATGGGGAGTCATGGTTCACAGTGCACTTTCAACCCAGCATAAGCTTCATTGCTTCTTGTCTTTTTGGGATGTAATAGAGCATTACTAAGGAATGGTGAGTAATCACCTTTAAAATAATTAATTTCTTTGTACTTCTGTTTTTAATTTCCAGACCCCTAGCATATTCATATTCTACCACCTGTTCTGTTTTAATTTTCCTGCTTCCTTTTTTGAAAACATCCTTTTCTGTGTTAATTCATGTCTGTTTTGTCTTTTTTTCATTGAGAAATGTTAACAGTGGCTTAGACCAATTAAGTGCTTGGGTACATGTTGATTTCCTAGATAGACAATATTTCATATAGATTATTGAGCTGTTTTTCATGATGGCACTAATACTTTTTACAACTTCAGATGTCTGGCAGACTGTGTATTATACTAAATTTGGTGGGTAATGGAACATTTTCCCCAATGAACTTCTTATAGAACAATTTGTGATGTCATTTATTTCTTCCTTTTATAGCCATATTTAGTTTCTGGGAAACTTTAGCAGAAAAAATTTGAAACATTGTTTAAAACCAATTTTAGAAATGGAGGAAAGGTTCAGAATTAGTGGAGCTCTTCTGTTCCTCTTACTCTGCTTATTCTAACATTAGTCATTTTATAAGACTGTAGTATTGTTAGCAAGCCCAGGAATTAAAAATTGGAACAGTGCTATCAACTTAACTACTAGATTTATTTGCAGTTTTTCCAGTTGTGCCTATAATGCCTTTTTCTGTTGGAGGGTCCTGCATTACAGTTGTCTCCTCTGTATCCTGTAGCCTGTCTTTGTTTTTCATGGCCTTGTGATATTTTCTCAGTCTGTCTTTCATGACTTCTGCACTTTGAAGAGTAATTAGTTAGGTATTTTGTAGAATGTCCCTCAGTTTGGATTTAAGGATTTCTCATGATTAGAATGAAGGTTATAAATTTAGCCAGAAATTAGGAGATTACATATTTTTGTCAAGAGTACTGACAGTAAAGAGTCGGCCCCCCCCCCAAGGGTCTGAACTCTGGGCCTTGCGCATGCTAGGCAAGTGCTCTGCTGCTGAGCTAAATCCCCAACCCGTCTTTTTTTTTTTTTTTTTTTTTTAAACGAAAGTTTATGCTTAAATTTACTGTAGACTCCAACACAACACTTCATTCTATCTATAGGTGGCAAAAGTTATAGTAGTGGTCTGATGTTTAAATAGCAATGGACTCACCATCATCTCAAGCACAAGGAACAGGTTACTTTTTGCCAGACTTCTTAATTCCACCTGTGGCCAGGGAGCCCTTCCCACAGCCTTTGCTTCTAGCTCAAGTTTCTTCAGCTCCTCTTTTTGTTTCTGCTTGAAAGCCTGATCTTCCTTATTCATCTTCTTGACCTGCCTCTTGGGCTGTTTAAGGAGTAGCTTCTTGCCACCTCTGTGGCTAGAAATTGTACCTGCCCCCCCGCCCCCATCCCAGCCAGTAAAGGATTTTTCTTTTTAAGAGAGAGAGAGAGAAAGAGAATCAGTTTTTTTTTTTTTTTTATGTGGGCCTTTGTTGCTCTGACATCTTGTTGTGTATGTGGTGCTGGGGTTCAAACCCATGTCCTCAGGCATGCCAGGCAAGCGCTGTAACTGTTGAGCAATCACTCCAGCTCCTCCCTGTGTAACCTTGACAGTAATGTCACATAGTTTTAAAATCCTGTATGTAGAGGTTTAGAGAAGTTAGACATAGAAATAAATTTTCAATGAAAAGCCTCAAGATGAAGTACCCATGCTTTCTGAAGTCATTGCTCCAACTACATGGTTCCTTCACTTAAGTAGATCATACACTTTGCTGTTCATGGTGTTCCATCTTCCTGAAATAGCTCCTCTTGAATACACCTGGTTCTACCTGACCTTTAAGGATGCAACCTACCTTCTACCTCTTCCATCAACCCTGTCCTGACCACATTGCCCTAAAAATTTTTGCTCCATTCTCTAAATTATTTTTAAATATCTCTGAAATGTTTTGACTATAATTTTATCCTGCCTGTTTTCCATTGCTAAATATTGCATTTGTATTGTAGTTTAACAAATGTTTGTCTTGTGTTCCCAACCAGAGTATTGGCTCACTGATGATAGGATCATATCTTTGTACCCACCTTAGGGCTTAGAATAGTGAGTATTTCATCCTGGTCAGCAACCAGTAAATACTTTTCAAATGCCTGAATTTCTAACCAAGAGACAAATTAGCTAAAGGGTAAGCCAACATAGGGTGAATTTTATTGCAGATATTAATTGAAATGATTTTAAAAAATATATTTAATGTGAAATAACACTATTTTATTCTTTTTGATGACTATTAGATTTTACAGCATTCTCTTTTGACCTCATTGATTTGTGTTTTGCTATAGGGGGCATTTTAGACACATTTCTGTCTCAAAAGTCATTTTAATTTTTTTTATAACCACAGATTATGAAGCAACCACCAGTTAAATTTGATCCAAAAATATTGCATCTACCAGCTTATTCAGGTAGGATCAAACAGTTTTGAATTCAGATACAAATATGAAATTTATTTGCAAATGAAATATTTGTATAGGAATAAATTCCTATTTTCTTGCTCTTTGGCTACATTCTTGGGGCAGTGTCATGCAAATTATAAACCATCTGCAATGTATTCCTGCCAGCCTTCGACCTTGACCTTACTCAGCTGGGTCTGGCTGTCTTGCACCCTTGTGAATGAGTTTCTCTGTTGAGAGGGTGGAGGGTCTTCTCCCACCCTTCCTCTTGAAGAGTTAATTGAATTTTTTCCATTTAAGTGTCCTTGTGAGTATACAGGGTTGGGTACACAGTTCTTCACATTGAAGAACTGAGGTTTTACTGAGCTCACTTCTGTGAGGATAGTGTTTGAATAGAGATACTTCAAGAATGTTTATTATGTTTCCTGTCACCTAATGAACATTTTATTTGGAGTAAACACCAGAAATTTTTATATGATTTATTTAGCTGGATAAGTTATATTTTAAGTTGTTAAGCTAAATTTGGGGAAAATTCTTCACGATGGTTAAGTAGTATCAATGATCTTAAGTAAATTAAAAATAATACACTTTCAAATTTGAATAAAGCAATTAATGCTATATATAAGTCAACTTTATTAGTAATAAACCCCCAAAGAACCTCATAGAAGGATGTTTTGGAAAGACTAAAGTGAAACAAAATATTAATAGTGCTTTTAGTGCCAAGAAGGATTTTTTATGAAATATTTTCTGAAATAA
>PVKS010037532.1:0-18568 GCA_004027875.1 Aplodontia rufa | reverse complement strand
CCCGCCGCTCCCCGCTCCAGAACCCAGGGCAGGGAGCTACAGGTTAGGTCTGAGCTAGTGCTCCCCATACCTGTGGGTTGACAGTTACCCCATGGTTCAGGATCAGGCAGGCGGGTGTGCCCAGCTTCCAGCTGTGCCCGTAGCGATCCCTGCTGTTCTGAACACAGTGCTCACAAAGTCCCTTGCTGAGTTCAGGTCCTATTCTGGCTCTGTGGGCAGGGCCTGTTTTGGCTGCTCTAGGAAGAGGGGGTGGGGTGGGGCTGGATTATAAAGTGCCTGGTGCCTTCAGGGAAGTGCCAGTTGGCATCTGGGGCCTGGGATGGGAACTTGTGTGGAGAAACAAGAAGCATGGGGCAGGAAGTAAGCCAGCCTGGGTTGCAGAGGACTCTGGCCACCAGCTGGCAACCTTAGGCCTGTCCCCTGCACCACAGTGGGACATAAGCTGAAGTTGAAGGCAGTTGACGAGGATGGGTTCTTCAGGGAGGTGGTAGCATCCACGCTCAGCAATTTATTTCACAGCTGCCTGCCTCTGGCCAGGAAATTGCCTGCTGGCTCCTGGGAACTTTCCCTGGATTCCTCAGTTCCAGCCCCTCCTCCTGTCACTGTCAGCCTGTGGGCAGGTGTCCAGGAGGCCACTTCCCTCCCAGCCACTGTGCCCTTGGGTCTGAATGGTGGGGATGTGACAGGCCTGCGGCCGGGGCCCGGTCTGCCACTGGGTAGGGCTGTTCTGCGGGAGCCATTTTAGAGGTGGCTCTTCACAAATTCATTGGGTTATCTGGCTTGACATTTCCTCACCGTTCTTGAAGAGTCATCAGGTCAGATGTTTTAGGGATGAAACATTACAGTCAATGGATAATCTGGTGTCTGTCGTCGCTGGCACCCCCTTCACAGGGGTGTAGGGTCAGGCACGTGGTTCCTGGCAGAGAGCAAGGAAAGCATCCTCATCGCCCCGCACACGCTGTTCATGGGAAAATCGGTTGCAGTGGCTGAAAGGCAGACGTTTGGTGTACCTGTCAACTGCTGGGTAGGTGGGCAGCACGCAGGAGAACCGCGTGGTAGAGTGCTGCTCCATCATAGACAGGAACAGAGTACTGATGTGTGCTGAAATACGGATGAACATTCACGAATATTCTGCTAAGTGACAGAAGCGGACACAAAAGGCTGCCTGTTCTCTGCTTCCATTGACACGCAGCAACTAGATTAGTAAATCCTTAGAGCCGAAAAGAGACGAGAGCTGCTGAACAGGATTGGGGGTGGCCACTAGTGGGTGGAGAGATGGAAAAGTTCTGGAGTTAAGTAGTGCTGGTGGTCGTGTGGCTCTGACTGTACCGAAACTCGCTGAAATGTGTACCTTCAGCGGGGTGGCGTGGCATGTGAAGTGTCTCCAGGACGTCAGAAGTAATTACTAAGTCAGGCAGAACCCAGTGGTGCCCTTCTGTGACCTTGGAGTAGCTCCTCCAGGGGCCTGTGTCCACTAGGCTCCTGACACCCGACTAAGGGGATACTTTTGCCCACATCTTTGGGTTATCTGGGCTTGACTTTTGCACATACCTTTGTGTATGCAGGGAATTCCTGGTCTTCCAAGTCCAGCCGGTCACAATTGAGGCCAGAGCCCAGTTCTTGCTCCAGGACCCACCCCAGCCCCACCTTGGTTCCGCGGCTGCATGGAGCCCTGCAGCGGGCTTTGTACTACCTGGTTTCCTCTCGGGATTATCTGTGTGTGCACTGAACAGGCAGCAGAGAGCACCACCTGCTGTGGCTCACCTGCTTGGGGCTCTGAAGCCTGCACCTGCACCCCCAGGGCTGCTCCTGGGTCCTGGGCACAGGCTTTCCCTGCAGGTGTTTGCCTGTGAGTAAGAAAGGACACATGTGAGAAGCCCCTGGGGCTGGGCCTGCTGTTGCAGAGGGACACAGTGAGGCAGGTCTCTGCCCCTTCCGCCCTTACCTTCAGCATGGGTGCCATCTGTGCCAGCTGAGCTGAAACCTCTGATTCATCTCCCTTGCAACTTGGACTTCAGAGACTTCTGAGTGTTTGGTTCTAGGGGTGACGCTTTGGCCTTAGCAGCTGTGCTTCTGGCCCCTTGTCACACCCAGCAGAGACCTGAGCTTCTAGGTGACAGGTGCTGGCTTCCTGAGCTTCCAGGCCCTCTCCTGGGAAGCCATGGTCTTCCAGAGGACAGGGAATCCTGGGTTGGGGACATGGCCCCTGCCCTCAGGGTCTTCAGTCCTAAAGGAGGGAGGCCTCAGCCATGGCTATCTGGAGAACTCTCGGGTTGTGGCCTCCCCCGTTCCAGAGCCAAGCAGAAAGAACAATTTCCCTAACACTGCACCCAAGTGGGGTGAGCAGGCTTCTCTGTCCACATCCCAGCAAACAGGGTGCTAGAAGAGAGAGCAGCCCTGCGAAGGCCTGGGAAGTGCTGCAGCTGCCACCTGAGAATCAGGTTCTTGATGCAGGCAACAGAACTGCCTCTGCCGGCGTCAACAGAAGAGGGATGCCCTGGGAGGGCTCTTGGAGCCCACGGAAGCTCCCACATGGGGAAAGGGGGTTCAACAGGCTGGACACTGTTGGACCCCAGCCAAGGTCACACCTTGGACTTTCTGGTTCAAGTGCACCCTCAGAGATATGCCTCTGGCCTATCTGCTTCCACCTCACTGCTAGGAGCAGTTTTACAGGTCTCTGGGGTTGTGTCCTCTGGGCCCCAGGTGAAAACATCCAGGTGGTCCAGTTCATGTGTTTACACCTTGGCTGCCAGGGATGGGAGAGGGGCAGGGAAGCTCTGTTTCTGGCCACTGAATCACCCAACCTGCACCCACCACGCAGGAGGGAAGTCCAGCCCAGCCACCCATGGGAAGGGACAGAGACTGGGAAACAATACAAAGCTCATGACAGAAGCTCACTGCCGTCTCTGGCTGTGGCCATCAGCCAGTCTAAGAGCCTCAGATTCCTGCTGGTGGCACAGCAGTGAAAGCAGGCCTGTCAGATGCCAGCCTGCTCAAGGCCTATGGACAGCCCTTGGTTCACTCTATTTAGAGCCATATTTAGAGTCCTTGAGTGTTATGGTAAGGAGCCAGGGCTGCACTCTGTGGTGGCCTATGTGCACACAGTTACCCCTGAAGGTGTCATTGTGTGGCTGACATGATTGTGGGTTAGCTTTAGCCATGCTTTTATGCACTGAGATACTTACAGGCTAGGATTTAGTCCATGCTGGAGGGGACCTCTTGACACTTTGAAGCATGTCCCAAGCCATTCTGTGCTCTGCAGAGCACGCTCCACACTGAATGACTGTGCTGATGCGGCTACTCAGGTATGTAGTGGCCTTTTGAACACCCCTCAGGAGTTACCAGCCTTTTCACTCCTACTAGGCTTCCTTTTAGAATTCCTCCCGTGGACTCTGCATTTTCAAAGGGCTTATCTGTCAAAGTATGTGCTATTAAAAATCCTTACTTCACTGGCCCTGGAAATGGAGAAGGACCGCCGTGTGTTACGGGAGGGAAGGGCCGAGCACTGTGCCTGGCACACACTGGGTGCTCAGCAGTATTTTCTCAGCAACAAGAGAACCAACAGGCCCCAGCACATTTGGTGTCTCTCCAGGTGTGTAGCTGTTGATGGCAGGGCCACCAGGTCCAGCGCCTAACTTCGGAGACTGGGCGGGGCTTGATGAGGGGTCTCCCAGTGCCTGTGCACAGCCTGGATCCAGACTTCAGGGCAGAAGGCATCTGTCAGCCCTACACCCCCACCACGCTCTTGGTCCACACTGAGACGTCCAAGTCATTGGAGCACGTGTGCACTGCACCTGGCCAGGGCTCTAGGGAGGCTCTGGAGGGTTCCTTGTGGTCGGATGCTCAGAGGAGGCAGGGAGGAGCTTTAGTTGACCTCGTCAACACCCCAGCTGGCACACAGCTCAGAGAGGGCTCACTCAGGCTCCTGACCTGAGTCCCCACCATGAAGATAGAGACTGAGCTCATGTGTGAGATGCACTAGTGTGGCTACCTGAGCAGGGGCACAACTGGGTAGAGGGAGCATGGCCTGGGCCACCGGCTGGGAGTGTCCTGAGAATCAGGCTCCGTGGTGACAGACCGCAGAACTGTGGCCGAGTTGGTGGTGGCAGGGAGAAGGTTGTGTGGTGTGTTTGCAGACTGAGGGCCTCCTAGGGGAGAGAAATTGGGGAGCATCATATATGAGTCTGCTTCATATATGGCAGACTCCCCTGGAAGGTCCAGTGATACATTTGGAAATCATTGCTTTGCAATGGCTGCCAAAGTCTCTGAAATAAAACCCCAGTGCTGCCTGGTCCTCCTGGGGAGGCCACGGAGTGGATCACAGGATTCAGAAAACAGAAGCTGCAGGGCTGCGTCCATCTTCAGAAGCAGCTGCCTCCCAGCCACGCTAGGGCAGCAAGCTCTCTTTGAGGAAGATGCCTCTGTGTCTTTGGAAGACCTCCCACTGGTAAATCAGGAAAGAGATGAATGAACATCTGTTGATGCTCTGGCACATGCATATCCCTAGGCTGAGCCGTTGGGGGGCGTGGATGCTTACCCGGATGGGTCCTTGTGTGCAAGCTGCACAATGGGCTCCTGTCCCGCACTGAGATTGATGCTGAGCCCCAGGGACCCCTGTCTTGCATTGTCTGGGCTTCGGGTCTTGGGCCACATGCCTGTGTCCCCTGGTGCTTGTGGAAATCCAGCAGAAACGTAGCCCCTGTAGCATTTCTCCGGGACAGCAGCGCAGGGCTAGAGGTCCATGGGCAGGAGATGGGGCAGGCGACGGGACTAGCTGTTTAAATGTCCAGATGCCTCCCTGAGAGGCCATCAACTTGGAGAGAGCCTGTCATAGCCCCTGGCAGCAGGGTACATGCACATGCTCAGCACACTCTCACGTAGCGTACGTGCACAGCACACTCACATAGCATACGTGCACAGCACACACATGCATGCAGCACACTCACGTAGCATACGTGCACAGCACACACACACACCCAGCACACTCACATAGCATACGTGCACAGCACACACACACACCCAGCACACTCACATAGCATACGTGCACAGCACACGCACCCAGCACACTCTCACGTAGAGTATGTGCATAGCACACTCATGTACACAGCACACTCACATAACATACATGCACAGCACTCGTACATAGCACACATGCGTGCACAGCAATTCTCACATAGCATACGTGCACAGCGTACATACCTGCACAGCACACTCTTACGTAACACACATGTACAACATGCATGCACACCATGTGGACACACTGCACGTGGACATACATAACACAGACTTGTGCAGAGAACACAAAGACACTCACACCCAGATGCACAACCTACCCGCACAGAGCACATACATGCAGCGCAGGCACGCTCCAGGCACACTCCTCATTGTGTGCCTGCGCATGCTTGTGGTGTGAAGCTTCCACTTGCCCATCAGAGGGTGGCTCCCAGTCCTGGGGTGAAGGCAGCCATTGTTTCCAAATAGAACATTATTCAGAGTGCGTCCCCCTCATGCTCTGACATAAGCACATTGCATCTTGCTGGTAAAGCAGTCTGCTACTGTCCTTCCCTGGGCTAGCATAAGGACAGGACCCATAACTTGCAATTACCATGCTATTTCATTCCCATGGCAGTCCTGGGAGCTATTTAGAACCATCCCATTTTAAAGATGAGCAAACTGAGTCCAAGGGCCCCCCTAGGCGATGATAGGAGCCAGAATGGGTTCCCTCCTCTGGCCATCTTTCTCTGCCCTGCCTCAGTTCCCCTCACAGAACTAGGACCTCAAGTCCCCAGGAAACCCCCTTCTCCAAAAACAAAGCCTCCTCCACCCCATGTTAAAAGCCAGCGCCCTGGGACCAGCAAATGTGTGAATGTGCGGAAATGAGCCACGCCTTCCCTCCCACCTTCCCCACCCCTGGACTAACTCTGGGCATGGTGCATCCCAAGTGCTTCTGTGCTGTGGCTCCCCACCTGGCACAAACGGCATGTAACGAAAACCTGTGCTGACCTGACCCAGGCTGTGGGACTCAGGGGCAGGAAGGAGCCGCCCTGAGCTGGGTAGGGAGCGCACATCTTGGAGCTGGTTCTGTTCTGAGCACCCAGGTAGGAAGGGCCTCCAGAGCCCTGCAGGGAGGTCCACAGCAGCTTCCACTGGCCCTGGGTACTCCTGGGAAGATTCTCCAGGCCCCATCCTGGACTCGGGATCCACTATGTGGCAGAGCCTGCGCTGAGCATGCACACCCCACTGATGAGCTAATTAGCACTTGGAGGTGGAGACCAAGAAGAATGAGAGCGAGGCAACTTGCAGGGCCAGTGGAGTGGCCTCTGTGATCCCTGGCGTGTCCATCTGCTGCTGGCAGTTCCAACCCAGAGCTCTACAGCCAAGCTTTCTGGCCAGGGTGACAGACCTAGTTGATCCCCTGCAGCCCCACCTGCTTGCTCCCTGTTAGAGCTCTTGGTGTCTTCATCTTCCCCTCACTCAGTGAACAAGGGACGCAGATCAGGGTGGGCAGGGGAGCAGGAGTTCCTCAAACCCGCCCTGCCCCCAGCCTGCTGCAGGAAGTCCCTGCTGTGCACACCAGCCCAGTGAGTGATGTGTCCTGGCCACTTGCTGACCGCTGATCTATGCATCTCCTCTTTTAGCCTCTTGACTGTGCTTACCAGCTTCGCAATCAGGCTTTCTGAGGCTCCTGTGGAAAGATCCAGAACCTTGTTCAGGATTCTATCCCCTAACCTGTGGCACTTACATGAAGCTGCACATGGTTTTCCTTAGGATTCAGAGGTCCCATGTGCCTAGCCCTTGCCAGTTAGTGGGCCTGCTTCCTCTTCTGGTGGCAGGAAGCAGACCCCACGCAGGTTTGCTTTCCCACACTGGGCCCCAAGCCCAGTCATGGGCATGGTGTGGATCTGGGCAGTCTCACCAGGACCAGATACATGCCCACGAATGATGGCAGAGACCTCTGTCCTCTGCCTGGTGGGAGCATTTGTTTCATTTTGCTCTGTCACCTTTGCCCTACCTGCTGAGCACAGCGTGTGGTCTACGTTAAATTAGTTTGTTCCTGCGTTTCTAGTATCTAAAATAGCACCTGGCATGCAGAAGGTAAGTCCCTTCACACTTTAAAGTAACTACACAGGGCCAGTTTGTCAAGATTGACAGCTAACACCTGGGCTTGGCCCACTGGTGCTGATCTGACTGTCCTCCAGAACTGTAAGACAGTGGAATCGTGTTGCTTAGAGCCACCTCGTCCCAGGGATATGGATTCAGGAGCCCTGCTAAGGTCCCACTGCATGTTCCTGTATTGATTTATGAACAGGTGGCCAGGACTTGGAGTTGTGTCATACCCAGCACCAGCGCATCATTGTTCAACACACCCGTGCCGGGCCAGCCTCTTTCTCAGGGTGCACTGTGAGATGGCCAACTCTGGGGCCACACCTCTTCAACCTCCCATCACCCCATCTTTGGAAAAACTAAACAAATAGCAGCCACTGCTGTGCAGGCCTTGTACCCTCATCCTGGGTGTGCTTAACAGTCTTCTCTGTTCTCTGAATCTCCTGCTTAGGACACTGGGGTTGTATTTTTGTATCCTATCTCTGTTTAAAAGTCCCTGTCACCATATGAGATTAGTATACAAAATCTATTGTATTTCTGTATACTAGCAATGCACAATGCAAAAATGATATTAAGAAAAAACCATCTACAATAGCAGCACAAAGAATAAAACACTTAGAAATCAGTCTAACACATGATGTGTAACTGAAAACCAGAAAGCATCTTAGAAAGAAATTAATGAAATGGTTAAATGCCTACATAGACCTCCTATTCTCTTGGATTGGAAGACTTGATTTTGTTAAGATGGCAGTACTCCCCAGACTGAGCTGCAGATTCTGCCGGATCCCTGTCAGTCCCAGCTGGCTTCTGGGTAGTAAGTGACAAGTCGCTGATGCTGAGGTTTGTATGGAAATTCAAGGGACCAGAATAGCCAAAATAATCTTGGGGAAGAGCGAAGTTGGACAATTCACACTTCACAAGTAAATATGCAGGGCCACGGTAATCAAGAAAGTGTGATGTTGGCATAAGGATAGACACACAGATCAATATGATAAACAGAGTGTCCAGAGTGCACTCTGCAATTTACAGTCAATTGGTTTTCAACAAGAGTGCCAAGAAAATTTAATAAAGAATAGTATTTTAAACAAATGATGCTTGAACAACTGGCTATCCAAATAAAGAATGTTGAAGTTGATTGAATGCCTAAATCTAAAAGCTGAAACTATAAAACTCTTAGAAGAAAATACAAGGATCGGTCTCCTTGATTGTAGGTTTGGCAGTGGCTTCCTAGGTTGGACACCAAAAATGTAAGCAAAAAGGGCAAAATAGATAAATTGGACTTCATCAAATTAAAAACTCTTGTGTTTCTAAGGCAACCATCAAGAAAGTGAAGAAACCATGGAAAGGGTAAAAGTATTTGCAGATTATACGTTTCTCATAAGAGGTTGGTATCTAGAGCATGTAAAAAATTCTTGTAACTCAATGACAAGAAAGACAGCCCAAGTTAAAAGTGGGCAGAGGACTTGAGTGGTCATTTCTTCAAAAAGAGGTAGAGATGGCCTACTGGTGAGTGGAAAGATGCCCAACGTGATCCACAGTGAGATGCCACTTTGCACCAGCTACAATGACTGGAATCAAAAAGGCCCTCAGAAGTGTTGCTGACCTTGTGTGCTGCAGGGGAGGTGGCGGGGGACACAGATGGATGCATGGTGGCACAGCTGCTGTGGAGATGGTGCTAAACACTGCTGCCACATGACTCAACAGCCCTGCTCCTAGATTCGTGTCCAGGGGAACTGAAAGCTACGTTCACGTGAACGCTTGGACGCCCGTGGTGTTCCTAGCAGCATTACTCTCAATAGCCCCAAAGTGGGCGTGGTACAGATGTCCATCAACCGAATGCGGCTTCTCCTCGGGACACAATGCTATTGGCTGGGGGAAGGAGTGAAGTACTGGCACAGACTGACATGAATGAACCTGAAAATGTCATGCCCAGGGGAAGGAGTGGCCACAAGGCCACACATGTAGGATTCGCTTACATGCAGTGTTGGAATGGGCAAATCTGTAGAGACACAAATTCAATAAGTTGTTGCTGGCTGGGGGATGGGGAGTATTGGTTGTCCCTGCTCCTGAGCATGCTTCGTAGAACAGGGTCACAAGCTGGGGCCAGCAACCTGCAGATGACAATGAGTTCCACTCCCTTTACTCTGCTGGTGTGGACCTTGATCCCAGCATCACAAGTGACCTGCCCAGGGTCCCAGGGTCAGTGCAGGACTTCTGCTTGAATATATTCATGTTTTAAGAATGTATTTGTGGAAGCACAGGAGTATCCTGAGCAATGCCTCCTCCTCCGCTCTTATCCCCTCTCCTCATCCCACCCTCTCTCCTCCTCCTCTTCCCTCCTCCTCCCCCTCCTCCTCCTCCTCTTCTTGCTCCTCTTCCTCCTCCTCCTTGCTCATTTCCTCATTTCGTGCCCTTGATGAGGCTGCCAGATTCTCACAGAGGGCAGTTTGAGTGTGACAGCCTCCTGGATTGTATGCTCAGCGTTTGTTCGCCCTGGGCTAACGGCCCTGAGCTTTCGTGAGCTGGAATCCCAGTTTCCTCACTGTGCTGTTTTAAGGCTGGATCTCAGCCAGGTAATTGGCTTGTGCTTGGATGAGTTTCAATTCCTGGGGTCTGCCTCCCCCTTGCATCTCCCCCGACCCAGGAGAACATTACGCCAGCTTTGATGGCTTCCCAACACTGGGGTTTCCTTCGGGTAATTGGAAGGCTGCTTCCCAATGCTAGAGGGTGGTTCTGAGTACTTGCTAGAGTGCCCAGCTCCTGACAGCTTCACTCCTCACCCCTGCCTGGCTTTGGGCACTGATTTCAAGTGTGCACTCCTTAACAATTAAGCCATGTGTGGCTCTGGGGACAGGCTATCTTGGAGATGGAGAAGGGGCTGCTAGAGATGGCGGGGTCCTGCGGAACCATCTGTCCTGGCTCAGCGTTTGTGTCCTGGAGGAACACAAAGTTGACCTGCTCACAGAACTTCTTGGAGTGGCCTCGTCCTACCATGAGGGCCAGGACAGGATTCAAGGCTAGCAAAGGAGGACAGGATCAGCACTGATCCAGGACACATGAGCTCCTCACCCTGCTCTGCTGCAGGCCGGGTGCCTAGCTCTCAGAGCCTCAGTAGAGAGAGCCCCGCTTGGTACCAAAAGGCAACTTTCTGCCTATTATCACCTGATGTCTCCCGAAAGACCCTGGTGCCTTCTCTCTTCCTAGGGAGGTGAGAGCCCAGGCAGCCTGGGCTGTGACCGATGGTGGGTGCTGGACAAGTGCTGCATGTTCCTTGCTCTCTCTTCGACTGGGGTTTGGGAGAGTAGGTAGATGCATCTGGTCAGGCATGGGCCTGGTGTACAGGACTCATGTGCTTGCTGGTCAGGGTTCAAACCTGGGTTTCCCAAAGCATCCCCAACAGTGGGGCACACAGGCCTGTTGTGTCCATCAGCACCCCTGTGGAGACACAGGACACCACGGCTGCCATGTGACAGAATCCTGACCCCCTTTGTGACCAAGAGCACCATTTGGTGGAGCTGAAGAGGTGGCTCAGTGGTAGAGGACCAGATTTGATCTCCAGCACCAAAGTGGAGGAAAAATAAAGAAAAAGCAGATGAAAAAAAATAAAACTAACCCTCTCACTCTCCTTTAAACAAGCAAACAAAAAAGAGCATCAGTTGCCCAGGAAACCCTTGTTTTCTGGTACACCTGTCTGGACAGCAGCCTCGAGGCCTCTGGGCAAGTGCCACAGGTTAGTGGCAGAGGGAGGAAGGAGGGAGCTGGTGAGTGGATAGTGAGCTAGTGGTGCCAGGTGCTGGGAACACAGAGCTCATGGGCAGGAGGCAGGACAGGAGTGGACAGGATGTGGAGTCTGTCCAGTGCAGCCAAGCCAAGCAGGCGGGAAGGCCAGGAGGAGGGAGGCAGGGAGGCCACCTGGGGGAGGCGCCCCAGGAGCCCTGCAGAAAGCCTCGGAGGAGCCGAGTGACCTGGTGCCCTCTTTCCTTTTCCACCTGCCTCTCAGGTCCCCTCCAGTCCTCCTTGAGGAAACTGCAGCTCCCCATACCCTTCTTGTCACAGTCAGTAAGGGACAGGAGTAGACCTCAAGCTCAGATGGTCTGTGTGATCCAGAGTGGACACGAGTCCTGCCATGCTGGGGACGGTGGTGGTGCCCCCGTGGCTGCCTTTCCCTCAGCCTCTCTCCTGGGCTCAGCTGTGCTCAGAACAGCACTCATCTGCACCCAGGTGGAACACACGCTGACATCTTTTCATAGTGTCCAGGAGACAGGTGCTCCAGGACTGTGTCCACTCACCTGCAGGTGGCTAATGACCTGAGGGCCTGAACCAGCTCCTAGAGTCAGAGCTACGGGAAGCTTGTGTCCCATGTAGCCTGGCACCTCTCTCCAGGCGAGGAGCCTCTGGGGCAGGGAGAGGTCCCCGCCACCCCTGAGAGCAGGGACAGGAATCCTCATGCCTAGACCACAGCGTGAGTGATTCCCCTCACCCACTTGTTCCTCAGACAGCCCTAAGCTGCCTCTGTGCCAGGAGCTGGAGTGGACACTGCCCAGGCTCCTGGGCACGCTCTGTCCAGGGCAGCACACATTGGTGACTGAGAGTGGTGCAGGTGCTGGGGCCTCCCTCTCGTTGGTACTGGGCACCAGGTCCTGTGCTGGAGAACAGGGAGCCTTCTGGACCAATTTTGAAAATCTCAGCGGTTGATTCAGAAGCTCTGGATCTGATTAGCAGAGCTGTGCTCTGCGGCTCAGTGTCAACAGAGCTCTCCAGTCCCTGTTCAAACAGGGCTCAACTTATCTTTCAGAAAATAGAGTGTTTCTGAGGCCTAATCATAGGCATTAGAGCCATTAATTAGTGATAAGATTCAATTTCCCGGCGTCCGTGCCGTGTGTGTCCTGATGGAGAGATTGTGCCCCGAGCATTTTCCACAGATGCATGGACAAACACCTGCTGTTCCCATTGGGCAGCAGCACGTCGTAATGTTCCCTGGCCGGCCAGGCCCCAGATAACCCCATTACAGAGAAGGACGATTTGCTGCGAACATCCTCACCTCAGCTTGGGAGGGACTGGCAGCGGGGGAAGGCGGGAGGGGCGCCAGGGAGCCCTGCTTAATCCTATTACTGATGTAGAATGTTCCAGCCAGGCCTGTTAATCAAATGGATGTGCCAGTCACAAGCAGAGGCCTCCGCTTTAGATGGCTAGCTACTGTGGTCCTCCCTCAATAGCAGACTCCTCTTGGTTCTCCCAGCCCTGCTTGTCCTTTGTCCCAGCCTAGGAGACTCAGGAGCAGATGGGACAGTCAGAAGAGGGGGACTGGGTATTCAGGCTGCAGAGGTGCCACCTCAGCAATGCCACTGCTGGGAAGAGGGTAGATGGGACATTGTATTCACAACCCCCTGGCTTTGGCCCCAAATGGGTATGAGGCATATGGCCAGGTCACAGTAGCCAATGGCCCAGAGTGCCAGACCTACAGGAAGCCCTGGAAGAGGTGCCTGCCTCTCCCACTGCAAAGCAGGTTCAGCTGGGCGGAAGTTTAAGCAGCATGGGGGCAGCGAGGCCAGGTCTAAGCAGGGGGTGAAGACAGGTCTGATCCACTCTGAAGCCACCATGGCCAGGCCCCCAGGGAAGCGTGCACGTCCAGGCTCATCCCCACTGTCTTGCCTGTGGATGCACAGCTCCCCGCAAACGCCTGGAGCTTGGTGCAGGTCCTGGACCTGCCCCCCGCCCCGCCCTGTGCTGTCTGGGTGGGTGTGAGTCTTACCTCCTACCAGACAACCTGTGGGCTGCTGGTCTGGGCACCCTTCAAAAGAGAAGATGTAAGGGACGTGTGGATGGATTCTTAGGGGATGGTGCATTTTCCCAAGCAAGAGCTCCAGATTGGTGTTTCTGGTGCATTCTGTATAATTCCACGATGTTTAGATAAACGTGCAAGCTGATTTCAGCTTTACGGTCTTGGTCCCAGTAACTGGTTTACACATTAGTGCGTAGAGTGTGCCTAAGCCAGTGCTTAGCTTTCTGGCCTTTTTCAAACATGTGCTCTCCATTTGGACTTCCTTTCACGCCTGCTTGGTGTGACCTAGAGAGTCACATCTGGTAGAGTGCCATTAGCCTAGCCCCGCTATCTGGTTTTGTCCTTGTGACCCTTGGAAGCCTGCTCCGCCCTCCCCAGGAAGGCAGAGAGCCTTGGTGCCAGTGTGGCTCTCAAGTCTTGGTCAGTTGACCTTGTGTCTGGAGGAGAGTGGCCGCCGCCAGGTTTCCTGCATGTGTGCCAGGTGTCCTGCATGTGCAGTGCACCCTACCCTGCAGATTCTGACCTTTGTCCAGGGAGGAAGGCAGGTGGTGGAGCAGTGCCCTTATGCAGGAGGTGGCCAAGCGCCACCTTTGGTGTCTTGGGTCTGTAGCCTGGCTTGGCCGTGTGCCAGCCCCTGGGAGGCCCTCCCTTTCAGAGCCACAGTCTTCCTGGTGAAAGCAGAGGCACAGCGATCTGACCTCCAGTGGCTCTGCAGAATCTGGTGGCCCAGAGCAGCCTCTGATAGGGTGGCTGTCTCTGTTCCATAGTGGCAGTGACTGTCATGAGGCATTCATGAGACCCCCGTGCCAGGTTCTGCAGTTTCACCTGAGCAGCCAACATGGGCCACTGCCCATGGACAGCCCACTGCTGGCTGTGCCCGGGAAGTGGTCCCAGCAGTGTCTCTTGTGGAACCTTCCACAGCCAGCTCCTGCCGCTCCCTCCGAGCAGCCCTCGCTGTGCTGCCTGATCGTTAGCAGTTTTGACAGGCCAGGCTATCTTTAGAAACCTGTTCCCACTCCTTTTCCCTGTGGGAAAAAGAAAGCAAGTTAAATTTTTAGAATTAACCCACCATGCTCCCCTCCTCCAGCACACACATCAGCTGCTCTGGATGGAGGCCCAGTGGCAGGAGGGGCTGGGGGGGCACATGTGGATGTGGCCCAGGCACACTTTTGCCCTGGTCCTTTTAGGTGGGAGTGTTGTTGCTTTAGTAGCAGCAGGAAGCAAGTTCAGAGGGGAAAGTGGCTCACGAGGCCAGAGCCCTCTATGGTACCACAGCCATGTGCTCACCCCAGCTGTGGCTGGCTGAGGCATGGAGGACATCACAGGATGGTGGCCAGTGCATGCCTCAGGGGCCTCCTCATACTTCCCCTCAGCCTCTACCTTTCGCAGCTCTGCCGGGCCCCACCCAGTGTGCTCCCTACAGTAACCCAGGGAAAGGCCGAACGACGATTCCCATCCCATGCTACCTGGAGCGAGTGTAGAGCGTGGCCTGCTGATGATATCAAGGCTGCTCAGAGCTTCCTGTGGGCCCGGGGACTCCTGTGCTCCCTGGCCAGCAACTGGCTGTGAGGAGGTTAGCATGCAGCGCCTGATCCAGGTCGGGGAGCTTGAGCAACAGTGGAGGTCACCTGAGAAGGAAGTTTAAAGTCAGAGTTAAACGGTCACCAGTTTTTAACAGTTGACCTGGCAGATTTAGAAAAAAAATGTCTCACTTGATCTATTTGCACTTAAGCTTTGGGTGAGGTCCTGGAAGGACCCCTTCAAGGTTAGGGGCAGCCAGGAGGGGCTGGGCAGCAGGGATCTGGCTCCACCCTCTCTGCTCTGCAGTGAGACCTCAGGAGGAGCTCCGGCTCAGCCCCAGTCCTTGTCCTTCAAGCAGGCTGCCACAGGGCACAGGAAGTCCTGCTGCTCCGTGGAGTCCAGCCACACCTGCTTGCATTCACACTCTGCCCAGACTGGGCAAGAGGCAGTTCAGGCCTCCAAACAAGATTTTTCCTCCTCAAATTCAAATTAGGCAGTAACTGACCATTTCCCCAGGCCTGGGCCGTAGGAGGTGGCCACAACTACTCCTGCCGCCAGCAGCTGCGTTTTCACAGGGTATGCACAGCCTTCCTGGAGCTGTTAGTAATGAAGGTGAACGTCCCGGTGCCATGACTGATTGGCGTCTGACTTTCCTCTAATGGCTTCGTTGTGCTCATTTGACACAAGGACAAAACACAGTTGAAAGTATAACTTGGTAGGTTTTGACAGATGCATGCCCATGAAGCACCTGCCACAGCATGGGCAGCAAGCTCTGTCCCCAGGTTCCCACAGGCTCCTCTGTAGCATCTCCTCCTGCCCTTCCTTACCACTGGCCAGTCTGTTTTCCCTCGCTGTAGATTAGTTTGCACTTCTTGGAGTTTTATCCAAATGGATTCATGTGCTAATGTACTTGTTTTCTTCAACTGGCTTCTCCATTCTGCATAATTATGTGTTTGTATTTTTGTATGTATCAATGGTTTGATCTTATTGGTTGCCAAGTAGTATTTCCCTGTGTGCCTATGCCATAGTTTCCCAGTCTGTTCACTAGACAGACACTCAGCTTGCTCCCAGTCTGGGGCTGTTACAAGTGATGCACTTATGGCCGTTTGTGCAAACATCTTTCATTTATTTGGAGTCACTGCTGAGGAAAGGAGCTGCTGGGTCACGTGTTTGGTGTATGTTTGTCTTTTTTACAAAACTGTCAGACTGTTCTGAAAGTAGCAGCGTGTATGGGTTCCGACCCTGCTTGTCTGCTTTGGCCACCTGGCTTTTTGCTCTCTGGTGGGCCTAAGTGCTGTCTCCCTGTGGCTTTGACGCACATTTCCCTCCGAACTCAGGACTGGTATCTTACCACGTGCTGTTTACTTCTTTAGTAGAGTCTGTAATCTTTGCTCCACTGTTTTCTTGGATTCTCCTGTTTTTTCTTCTGAGAATGCTTAGGCTCTGTGTACAGAAGTCCCTCATCACACTGATTGGCACCCCTGTCCCCCCGCTGCACCTTATAATTCTTCAGGTGGTGTCTATGGAGTGAGGAAGCGTTCAGCTGTGAAGTCCAGCGCGTGTTCCCTCTTCTTCACCCAAGCCCATACAGTTCCTCCTCCTCGCTCTTCCAGGAGATGGTGGCATGGGCTTGGGTTTTCCGTTTTGGTCTCTGGTCCGTCCTGAGTTCATATGTGCATGTGGTGCAAAGTGTGGGTCAAGGTTGGTTTTAGCGTGCGTCTGCTCTTTTGTTCCAGAGCCACGGTTGGAAGCCCTCTCTCCTCGGCTGCCTCGCCTTTGTAATTTGTCAGGAGTCATTTGTGGGTCTGTTTCTGGACTGTTCTGCTCATTGATCTGTTTGTCTGTCTGGGAGCTAATAGCCACATGGTCGTGGTTATCGTGTCTGTCTGAGAACTCCTGAAGTTGGGCAGGGGTTATTCTAGGTCTTTTTATTTCCATGTGAATCTCCTCATCAGTTTGTCACTTTGTATTAAAAAAGAAAGCTCGTGGGGAGTTTAAGTGAATGATGTTGGCTGTGCAGATGAGATTGGGCAGAAGTGGCTTCTTGCTACCGAGTGTCCCCGCCTTGCCTGCCCGGTCACCTCCAGTCTCTCTGGGCCGGCCGTTGCCATCTTCTGTCACTACCCGGAGGCATCTCACGTTCCTTATACTGTTGTGCAGGACAGGACACTGTGTTTACAGCTTCAATTTCCAGCACTTTGTCCCTGGCGAGTAGAAGCCAGGTGATGTTTAGGTGTCGGTCTTATGTCCTGCACCGTCCCAAGCCCCCATATCAGTTCTAGTAGCTGCTTTTATAGATGCCACTGGGTTTCCAAGGAGCCCACCATCTGGGAACAGAGGCGCTGCCGCTTCCTTCCCATTTTGCTCATTTCTGCCGGCACTGCTCTCCTGTGTGAGAGTGGACTAGAAAGTGCCAGAGCATCCTGCCTCGCTCCTGCCCTCAGGGGAGCTCCGAGTCCCCATTCAGGCAGCCTTTTCACTGCTGCCACCAAAAGGCCTGGCAAGAACAATTTTAAGGAAGAGAAGTTATTTGGGGTTCATGTTTCAGAGGTCTCAGGCCAGAAAGGCCGGTGCCGTCCTTGGGGCTCAAGGTGAGGCTGAGCATTGGGGCGGAAGAGCATGGTGGAGGAAGTGGGTAACGTGAGGATTGGGGGGCCACCAACACCCCACCTGCTCCAGCCTCCCCCTGCCTGCCTGTCACCACCCAGTCAGGCCCTAGCAGGGATCAAGGCGCTGATTGGGCTACGGCTTTCATCAGTACTCAGTTCTCCTCTAAGCCCTCCTGCATCGTTGCACACGTGGGGGACACCTCACATTAAACCTCAACAGTCCCTCGCTCACAGGAATGAGTTAGGGGTGCTCAGAGATGCGCTTAATCCAGCCAGAAGCATTCTTTTCTGCTCCTGGTTTGCTGAGGTTTTCATTGTTGTTTGTTGTTGGTTTCAAATCAGGAACGAAAGTTGGAGGGCATCAAAGGCTTTTTCTGCTGGTTGAGATGTGATATGATTTCTCTTTTTAAATTTAACATGGTGAATTGCAGCAATTGATTGCCTTCCCTTTTTTTCTTGATTTCCTTCTTTTGTTGTTTGTTTTGGTACCAGACATTGACCCTAGTGGCACTTAACCACTGAGCCACATCCCCAGCCTTATTAACTTTTTATTTTGAGACAGGCTCTTGCTAAGTTGCTGAGACTTGGCTTTGAACTTGTGATCCTCCCACCTCAGCCTACCAGCCTGCTGGGATAATAGGCATGAGCCACCACTTTCAGCACATTGGTAGATTTCTATTTTTTTTTAAGAGAGAGAGGACAGTAAGAGACAGAGAGAATCAATTTTATTTAGTTTTTCATGTGGCCTTCATTACTCTGATACTTCATTTTGTGTGTGGTGCTGGGATTCAAACCCATATCCTCGTGCATGGCAGGCAAGTACCATAACCACTGAGCCACCGCTCCAGTTCCACATTAGTTGATTTCTAAATGATAGACCAACCTTGAATTCCTGAGATCAGTGTCAATTGATAGTGGTATAGTAGTCTTTTGTGATATGTATTAAATGTAGTTTTCAAAATTCTTTATAGAATTTTTCATCTATATTTGCAAGGAATATTTGTAGTTTTCTCGTAACTATCTTATTCTGGTGTCAGAATATCTCATAGAATAAGTCGGGAAGTATTTGATATTATGAACTTTGTGAAAAATTGGTATTATTTACTTCTTTCTAAATGATAGGTAAAATCTACCAGTGAACTCATCTTGGCGTGGCATTTCCTTGTGAGAAGAATGCTGACTTCGTATTTGGTTTCATCAGTAACATTTGCAAGAACTTTTTGGGCACCCATTTCTTCCGTAATGAGCTCTGGCACAGTGAGTCTGTCATGGAATTTGCACTTTTCACTGAAGTTGTCAGATTTCGTGGCATGGAGGCTCTTACTCTGTTCCCCCTTCTCCTCTGACACTGTGGAATGTGTAGTGACACTACCCTGTTGGTCCTTGGTCCTGGTGGAGTGTGTAGTAACGCTGCCCAGGTGGTCCCCATTCCTGGTGGAGTGTGTAGTGACACTGCCCAGATGATCCCTGGTCCTGGTGGAGTGTGTAGTGACACTGCCCAGGTGATCCCTGGTCCTGGTGGAGTGTGTAGTGACACTGCCCAGATGATCCC
>PVKS010037531.1:8374-18660 GCA_004027875.1 Aplodontia rufa | reverse complement strand
TCTTGCAAAAATGCTTTCAAATGAATGATTATTTTTGTTTTAATGATGAGAATTATGAAACCCAGAGGGTTGCGTGTCTTATTCTAACTCTTTCAACCTTCTGTGACCCTTGCTCTCCTCATTCTTTTCCTCTTTACTCAACCACCTCCCTGCCTAGAAGATCTATCGTGAATTTGGGTTTTTCCATAACTGCAGCTTTTATGTATTTCAAACTTACTTTTATTCCACACACCCTCTTATCTAGTTCTCATGTATTAAATGTTAAATGAGTGTGACACACTTCTCTTTTCGTGTGCCTTGTATTTTTTCCCCTAACTTACGTTGGCCATCTTCCCTTCCTTTCCGTTCCCTTCCCTTTCTTTCTCTTCAAGAATTTAACATTTGTCTTTTCCAGTCTTACCATTTTTCTGTTCTCCCCAGTTTCTCTGAGCAGTGATAATGGGAATTAACTAATGACCAAATGACTTCTTTCATGTTTGCTTGGTTTGAGTTGAGCTGTGAATTCAGAATTGCTGAATCCTTGGGGAATGGTAAGAAAGTTGAATTGAGAATGTTACACAAAAGCCCTTAGATATTACTTTAGGAATATTTTCCTAGTACTGAACAATAGAACCCATGAATAACACGACAAGGATTTGTTATAGTCCCAGAAACTGCCCCCGCCAACCCCCAGGAAGGCATTTTCTTTGGACATACTTATATCAAAAGACAAAATTACATCAAATTTAGTTTAAAGATCTAATTGCTTTTTTTTAATTGGAGATTCTAGATTCATGTAATACCTTATTCTCTGAAATAGAATGAATATTCTGATAAACTGAGCAGATAATGTTGGCTTTATAGACAAAACAGAAAACAAACCCCAAACCGAATAAACCCTACAAAAACCCAGTGGTTATTGCAGTTACTTTCCTTACAAGGTTAAAACATAGAGGACTTCCTTTTTAAATAGACTGTAGTTGACTGGATTTTTGTCCAGGAATATTGTCCCATTTTGAAGTTCATTTTGATTTCCTGTCATTTAGCACAAGTAACTCCGTTTTGGTTTGATTGGCTGGGCCTACTGTTGAAGGCTAGTCCAAAATAATGGCCTCTCATAAACCTTAGCACTTGGCTAGAAATAATGTCTTCCTTCTCTTACTTCCTAGCATTTCTTTGTACCCTTTTTATGTTGGCATCACTTTTTTTTTCTTTTTGTGGTGCTAGGGATTAAACCCAGGGCTTTGCACATGCTAGGCAATTGCTGTACCCCTGAGCCACATCCCCAACCCTGCATTTCTTCTTATGCTGTATTTGAGTTATTTTTATCATATCTGTTGTTAGATTGTGGTACTTTTTTTTAAAAAAAGTTTATTAAGTAGTTGAGTTATTGTCCAATCATAAATGCATATAAAGTAACAATATGATGTGCATTTGTTAATAAATCTGAAAGATTGTGGTCCTTTTGAGGACAAGAGTATTATCTGACTTACTCATTGTAACTCCAGGACCCGTCTATCTAGCACACAACCTAAAAGGTAATGATTAATAAATACACATTTTCTGGGTTTTCCAGAAACTGGTACTTTCTCCTTTATGTGATACTGTTTCATTTGAATATTTTGTAGTAAGCATATATTACTGTGCAATCAGGAAAAAATTAAGATATGCATTTTTTAAAGGATTAAATGGATAGGTGAATGATTAAGAATTCAATGCTTCTAAGAAAATTCAGAAACAAGATGTTATTTCCTGAACATCTAAAGCACAGGTTTCTAAGAAGTATAACATTTTTCATACTTATTACCCTAATTACTTTTGCAGCATCTTGATGGAGTGGAGGGGGGGCACAGCCATGTAACAACTGAGATATCCAATCAAGATGTTCACTTCCTGATACTATGCAGTTTCCCCAAACTTTGAAGATCTTGCTTTTGGATTTGTTTTTTGTTCAGGTGTTCCCAAATGATTTCAAGGCATCAGAGAGGTTATTAACCATATCCATCCCCAGTGGTGCATAAAAGTGAGTTCAGCATTTCTCTTGGGCTCCATCTTTAGAACGGAGTCAGTTCATCAAGGGAATCTGGCTCAGTTACTCCTGAATTCATGTACACTCCAAGGCTCTCATCCATTTGCAGTCCTTCGCCCCTGTGATATCTGTCCTCTAGCCATTACAGTCTCATTATCTCAGGTTATCCAGAACCAGAACAAAAACCAGTCTGGAAGAGAACTTGTGTGTCTTTAGATTCAAGTTATCTTCTAATTTTCTAATTGTTGGCAGTTAGGATGATTTCAGTGCTGGCAGCCTTTTGCTCAAGGATCTTGTGGTTTGAGTATTTGTCTCTATGTCTGCACTGGACTGGGGCTGCCACATTATAGATTAACACACACAGCATTTCTAGAAAACACAAAGGAGGCAGATGCTTTCCAAGATCAATACTTTGATTGTACAATGCCATAGTCTTTTTGGATTCAAGGGCATTGTTTATTCTCAATTATTGGGATGTGAGGATTTGAGGGAACTGCAGATTAACTAGTACGGCATGATATATATGGTTCAGTAATGCCTCACCTGACCTTCTTTCATTTGTACCATAGAACTTAGTAGGTCACAGTTCTTGGAGGATGGTATTTTTTTCTGAAGTTAGAACATATTTCAGAAAGGAAGCATGTATAGGGCCTATACTTAATGTATGCCAGTTAGCCTTTTGAATGACTTTCAACTTGAGCATTTGGAGAAGAAAAACAGGTAATAGATAACCTTGAATCTCCAGAATATATATGGACAGTTTAAAAAAATAAAACTTTTTATTTCACAAGATAAGTGTTTCCCTTTTGAGAGCCTGCAGAGTTTATTGTTCTTTTCAGTCTTAAAATATCAGTTAAAATCACAGTAGTGCAGGGCTTGAAAAGTCAACAAACTAAAGAGGTCTCATATGACGGTTGCTGCCATTTTAGGGTAATCATTTCTTTGGCAGACAAAAAGAGCACCCAGGGAAGACAGACCCACATAAAACCATGTGAATGGGCCAACATCATAAAGTGTGTTTAGCTGACAGAATAATTAGAAGTGGAGTTTGGCTCTGGAGATGTTTCTGCCTTTATGTAATTGCAAGTTAGAATTTTTAAAAATTAGGGAAGAATGCTGTCTGGTCCATAGCCCAGTTGTGCCAGGGCAGTGGGTTAGGTTGCAGACAGGCCAAAGAGAATGCCTGGAGATAGACATAATGATTTATTGGAGAGCTCAGTGACTGCTCCAGGAAGAGCTCGGTGCCAGCACCTCCATCCCTCACAGTGCTTTGCCAAGCAGTACCTCCTCACCCCTATGGTGTTTTATCTACCGGTGGCTGGCTGGAGGGGTGACATGTGTCCTCTCCACAGAGCCCTCAGTTCCATGTCCATCACCACTCAGAGAGGGAGTTTTACATGTTAGGCCGCAGAAGCAGTGACATCAGCATTAGCTTGCCTAGTCTGCTTGTATGCCCAGCACCCCAAGGAGCCACTCACTGCCCTGGAGCACATGCAAGGAAAGCATTCTACAGAAAACACTAACTTGTCCTAGTTCCTGGTGTGCATTAGAGAGAGCCATTGTCCTTCAAGATAATATGCATCTGGACTTTCTGACCCGAGCTTGTTCTCATTGTTCCCTTGAGTTGGCTAGGATTTTTGGGAATAGAAAAGGGATATTCAGGGACATGGTGGTTTACTGTTCACCTTTGCTTTAGGAATGTTAACCTTTCTCAAATCCCTAATATTTGCCTTTTATTCTTATAAATATATAATTTAATCCTTTGACATAGTTAAGAAACTTTTATCTTTCATTAAAATGGAGGGAATAGCAGATTGGGGATGTTTAGTAATGTGCCTGGTTATGTAGCAAGTAATGGGAGAATCAGGATTAGAACGTGAAAGTTGTAGGATTTTCATTTATTCCCGGACCTCCCACTACCTTTGAGTCTTTTTTTTTTTTAAAGAGAGAACCAATTTTTATTATTTTTTTCATGTGGCTTTCATTGTTCCAACACTTCATTGTGTACGTGGTGCTGGGGTTTGAACTCTTGTCCTCACACATGCCAGGCAAGTGCCATAACCACTGAGCCATCGCTCTAGCCTTTTGAGTCTTATTTTTAGCAAGTAGGTCCTTTGCACTATTCAATTTTTAACTCAAGTTTGTTCCTGTCTTTTCTCATTATTGTCCATTTTGTCTATGATGTCCTTGCATTAGATAACTTTATTGATTTTTTTCTTCAGATTTTTCAAATTAATCATATGAATAATTTTGTGAAGCTCTAGTTTTTGGTATGGTGTCTCATCTTTAAGAAGTATTCAACAGACACTTGAAAGTAAGCCTTGAACACAGTGTATTGTTATACAGACTTTACGTTCCACTTAGCTCTGTTTTTGTACTTTCTTGTTAACAAAGCCTGTTTAAAATTCAATGAACTGTACACATTTAGAATACATACGCACATTTGGAATATGTTGCATGAAGTGAGAAATGTAAGGAGTCATTCTTAAGAAATCTTATTGGTAAGAAACCAAACCATTAGGGGCCTCTATTTTCCACTCCTTTTTGGTGGCCAACTCTTTGCCTGTTGTGATTATTGCAGTATATATTCCTGGCATTTAACTTGCCTATTAACTTTTATTTTCTATGCTCTTTAGGAGTTTGAGATGTTCATATAACCCATTCAGGTCTTTCATGTAAAATCCTTCTGGGGGTTGAGCTGTGTCCTGTCAAACAGTCAAGCGGCAAAACAAAATATGCTTGATCATGGTAATGTCTAGTCTAGTACCAGCATCCAACCATAGCTCTCCACCTCCCCTGCTACCTTTGGATTCAAGCTACCAATTTCTCTTACTTTGATTATTGCTCCAGGCTTATATCTGGTCTTCTTGCTTCTTCCCTTGCTTGTTTCAGATTCTCAACATATAAGTGAAATGATTGTATTACAACCTAAGTTACACAAGATTACTCCTCGGTTTACACCATTCTTGTTTTCCTCTGAGAAGAGGCCGTGGTTATGACAGTGGCCGACAGGGACCTATGTCATCTTCCCCATTCTTATGGTACACTGACTTCCCTCATACTTTTTCTTGGTCCAGACTACTCCGGGCTCTTTGCTGTTCCTTCAACCCAATATGTCTTACTCTGCGGTCCTTGTAGTGCAGGCTTGCTCCTTCAGCTGCCTCAGATCTTTTTGGAGGACTCCTCTAGATCTACCCTGAGCAATCTGTTCAGGGTGCAGACTCTATTGCTGCTGTTCCCAGGGCTCCTCACTGCATCATCCCTTCCTGACACTGTTGTTTGTTTTTAACAGTACTTATCATGATCTAAAATGCTAAGTATTATTTTTCTAGTTTGTTTTGTTGTGTTGTCTGTGTCCCTCAACTACAGAAAAGACACAGAAGGCATGAAGTCATGCTTTTTTTGTTTGATTTTGTTTTCTTTCTTGTTCCCTGCTGGGATCTAATACTTAGAACAATATGTGGCTGAAGTGGATGTTTGATAAATATTATTTGACTAAAGAATAAGTGAAAATGTAGCTGCGAGACTCATGTATGCCATAGAAAGCCACATTCAACTTTTTGAGCATCATGAACCTGACTGATTTACTCATTCCGTAAATATTCACTGAGTGAGTGCTTGCCATATGCCAAACCACTAGCTATGTTCTAAAGATGCAGTGGTCCTCCTGGAGATTACTATTTAGTTGGCAAGACTGCCATTCACCATAAATAAATATACAATGATCCAGTGCTTACACATGAGGGATACAGCTGGGAGAACAGGGGAACCGGGCTCAGGAGTCCCTTAGGAATTCTTATCTCGCCTTGATATGTGAGCGTACCCAGGAGCTGGGGATGAAGGTTAGTCTGCCACCTCTATTTATGTAAGTCCAGGGAAAACGTCATACAGCATTCTCAAGCCACTGTGGTTTTCACATTTGCACAACATCAGAATCATTTGGTGGACTTCTTAAAACATAGGTTTCTGGGCCTCCTCCCTAGAATTTCTGGCTCAGTAGGTCTGCAGTAGAGCCTAAGCCTTCATATTTCTTGGCAAATGGACTGGGGATGCTGATATTACGAGTCTAGAGTCCACAGTTTGAGAACCACTGGATTATAGCTTGGGCCTGGCATGACTTTACATAAAAGGGGTAGGCTTACACAGAGGCAAAGATCCCAGAAGACTTCTGATGTTAGAAAAGAAGTCACCTGCAAGGAGCTTTGCAGATGATTAGGACTGCGGAAAATCAGAGGGGGCAGCCATGAAGGAATTGGGGGTAATGACTTTCCCCATGCTCTGGGCACATGCACAGATGTGAAAGGTTGATTTAACCACTGCCATTTTTTTCTTCTGAGTAGCAAAATGATTTGGCCTGAAATGGTAAGCTTTTGCTCCTTTGGAGTCAAATATAATTGATGATGAAGTCCAGCTCTGCCACTTAGGCATTTTGGAGCTGCAGCACGTGAGAGCTGGGGTGAACTGGAGGTAGAGGGTCCTTCGAGCTTATCCTGCAGGAGTGGTATCTTTTCAATGATTTTTAAAGGTGGTGGGAATGGTGTGTGCCAAGAGCATTCTTAGAAACTAGATGCAGCAGTATAAGGTCAAGGGGCCTGTGCTTTCAGCCAGAGGGGTCCTCCCCAGACTCTACCCCACTGAAGACTTGCCTCAGTGCTGGCTCTTTATTATTTACTTAATACCCTGAGTAGTGACTCTGTAAAATGGGATATGTAATACAGAATTGTGGAGACCAGAGAAGATTAAGCATGTCAAGGGTTTATTACTGCTTGATACTCCAAGAACACTACAGCTGTTTAGATTAGAAACTTTCCTTCAAAGATCCTTCCTTCTCCCTTCTAGTTTCGCTTTTCCCACCCACCACCACCCAAGAGAATTCTGGCTGCCCCACCATCCTCCACCCTCTCAACTACCTAGGACATTTCACACAGAATTTTAAACAGTTTAAACTTGATTGTTTCATTGTTCATATCTTGACTAAAAGAGTTGTTTGCTAGAATAATTTTTCTAAAAAAAGCATAAAACTTTTTTCTTGATGTTTCCTTTGAGTTTGTATTGTACTAAAATGATTTTGGAGATGTATTGCATCTTAGATTTTCAAATGTTCATATGCTTCACATGAGGTAGTTTTAACTTCTATTTCTTGTAGCAAAAATATTTTGATTGAATAGGTTAAAATATAAACTTGTTCATGTACTCCAGTGCATTTAATCTTTTGCTTTTTGTGCAGTAAAAAAAATACTTTTTAAATAGAAGTGATTTCTTTTTCTTGTGTCTAAACTGGTTTTCCATGGATCATATTCTTTTCCCGAATTTTTTGATGACTCCAAGGGAAAATATTTCTTTTGTACTACACTAACCTGACACTGTATTTATATTAAACAATATTCTTTGAAGAAAGAAAAGGTTTGGTATACTTAGTGAATTATGTACCCTCCTGGAGGCACTGCAGACTGCTAATGCTCAGTGGAACCCAGCGGTTGTAACTGATGAAACATCAGCATGGAGGCTATAAAATAAAAAAGAAGTAATTGGGGACATGTTGGGAGCTGGCAAATGGAAAACACTAGCAGATGTAGCATGCAAAGAGAAAGGAAAGTCTAAAAAAATTGCATTACTACAAGAGGAACTGCACAGATGGAAGACAGAAGTTAATATTTCATTCTGAAAGAAGACTGGATTAGAAATTATATTTCCATTTCTGGTACTTAAAAGAAGAAACACTTGAACTCTCATAATTAGCCATATAAAAACTATTTTACAAACCATATATACTCGAAAACGATATTTGTCAGTGAGATTTTCATTCCCTCAACACATAAAGTAAGCACTGCTGGACCCAACATACCTATTTGCAAAAGTTGATTATAAGCTTCTTCCCAACTCCATGGTCAGTGTTATCATGCTGGGAGGTTGACACCAGCCATAGTGAGAATATTTATACCACAGAGTTTAGCAAACACTGCAGTAAGAACACCTTCACTTCCCTAGCTGGTTGGTAAATGTTTACCCCTCACTTCTGGATCATTACTTGCCCTCTGTTAGAATGGAGAATGATGAGGATTGAGCCACAGTGAGTCCTTCAAAGAAAACCTCTCTGCCTGGTGAGTGTGCTAGGAAGTGCTAGACCATACAGTTTCAGCCTCTTCTTAATGCTGTGCTCATTCTGATAGAGTGGCAGTGTCATGCCAGTAGGTTTTCAGAATTCTGATCCTAAAACATCTTTTGCTCCAGTAGCTGTCCCCAACGTGGGCTTGCTAGGTCTGTGTGTTGTGTTGTGAAGTTGTGAAGAAAAAACACAACTTCTCTTTCTTTGGATGTGTTTTTATCCTCTGCCTTCCTAACTTTTGCTTTCTGATCACATAGTTTTCAATGTTCTGAATGTGAAGCTCCCTCTGCCCACCCCTTCCCCCCGCCAAAATGAACTGGTAGCTTGAGAAGAAGTAGACCCCATTGACAATACATTATTCACATACTTTTTCTTTTACTGGTCTCAAGAATATATCTCGTGGGGCTGGAGCGGTGGCTTAGAGGTTACGGTGCCTGCCTTGCATGTGCAAGTACTCGAGTTCAAACCCCAGCACCACGTACACAGCTAAGTCTCAGAGCAGCAAAGGCCACGTGAAAAACTAAATAAAGCTGTTTCTCACTTTCTCTCTTTAAAAAAAAAAAAAGAATATATCTCATGTTCTGCTGTTAAGCAAGCATAATGTATGGTGGAACAATAACAAGTTGGTTAAGCTACTGAGGGTGGGGAGAGGAGGGAGGGATGAAGGGAAAAGGGGGGTTATCAATATGGCTGGGTACCCTAGACTCCCATGAGAAGCAAAACTATACTCAGGCAGGTATGTAAACTTAGAAATTTCAGAGAGACTCAATTTTATTTAGTTTTTCATGTGGTTTTCATTGTTCTGACACTTTATTGTGTACATGGTGCTGGGATTTGAGCCTGCATCCTTGAACCTGCCAGGCAAACACTGTATCCGCTGAGCCACCGCTCCAGCCCTGCATAAGCTCATTTCTACCTATTGCCTGGGGGTTTTACAGAGGAGACACGAGATTGGGGAATGAACGAAGATGGGGAGATCCTGGATTAGGATTGGGTTTAATTTACTTTGACAATATCTATGTATGCATGAATATGTTACAACGATCCCCTCTAATATGTAAGACTATATTGAACCAATAAAATTAAAAAAAAAGGAGCTAGAGAGAAGAAAAAAAAAGTGGTTAAAAAAAAAACTACTCCATGCCTACCTTCAGTTCCTACTTCTACTAATGTATTTTGGTCATCCTTTTAATAATTTTCCTGTTAACATCTTACTATTCAATAGAATTGTTGAAAAGTTCTATTTTCAAAGACCAAACATTATAGATGCACAGTGGTGAGTGATTTCTCAAGGCATTTCTGTAAATGAAAAAGGTCTCGACATTTTAGGTAGGGTCAACTTGATGAGAATGTCGAAAAAGGATGTATAATCCAACCTCTTATTCTTTTCTTTCTTTCTTTTTTTTAAGAGAGAGAGAGAGAGAAAGAGAGAATCAATTTTATTTAGTTTTTTATCTGGCCTTTGTTTCTCTGACACTTAGTTGTGTATGTGGTGCTGGGGTTTGAACCTGGATCCCTGTGCATGCCAGGCTAGCGATCCAAGTGCTGAGCCACTGCTCCAGCCCTGGCCTCTGATACTTAATCTATTGTTGCATGAATGTTTCTCTGTAGTCTTTTGAGGTCAAGACACTATATTCAGATATGATGTTTATTCCGTTAGGGCCTTTACCTATTGATTGCCTTTCTATACTGACAGTCTAATATCAAAAGCCTTCTGGAATCTAGATGCCTCAGACACATCTGAATACAACAGCTAATGCTTACTGAATGTTTGCTGTGCTGGTGACACCATATTAAGTGTTTTAGGGAGTGATCCATGGTAACCTCATGTAATACTTAAAATACTTTAAGTTTGATATTACTGTTTGTTATTAACTGTATTCGTAGATGGCAAGCCAGGACTTTGTGTATAAAATAACAGGCCATGGGTAACTGATAACAGTTAAGAACTGAACCCAGGTTATTTGAGTTCAGAGCTCATGCTCTTAGCTACTGCACTTAACTATTCCTTATAAATTAGGGACTGCATTTATCAGGCTTCTTCAGAAAAATAGACCAATAGAAAGATTTTTATGAGGAATTGGTTCAAATAACTACGGAGGCTGAGAAGTCCTGCAATCTGGCATGTGCACACTAGTGACCCTGGATTCAATTCTTTTTTTTTTTTTTTTT